>JAQSVH010000001.1:12437857-12450397 GCA_029448705.1 Adansonia digitata | reverse complement strand
GTTTGCTTATTTAGCTTGGACGCTTCATAAAATAGTTGAGTGTGATTTGAGAAATACTAGTTGGTAATTGTGTCTGATTTATGTTTGTGTTCTGGGTGAGACAAAGTCAATTAATAAAGAATTGCTTGAATTTAAATTAAATGATGATGATGATAGATGTTTATATTTGTGTTGTGAGGCTTTGAATCCAAATTTTAGATCAAGTTTGTGTAATGATCAACAGTTGTGTCCAAGAGGAATCTAGTTATGCTTTTGTTTAAACTTCTCTGTGGTCATGAGTCATGAGTCATGAGTAGAAGCGCAAATATGTATTGCTTATTCTCTCTCCTACCTTAAACTCTACATTATGGACAAATAATTAATTTTAACTGAAGAAACCTTTTTTCTCCATGTTTTTATTTGTGTAGCATATTGTCTAACATAAATTGGCAGTGGCTAGAGTTAGGAACAAGTTTTTGTGGTTTGAAAGGGGCACATTCCTTTGGAAATTTCTTTTTTCTGAATTCAACAGTCTGGACCTATAATAGAATTTTTAAGGAATGAATTGTATTCATATGCAGTCCAATGTTTGCATTTCTGTGGTTTTCACCTAGATTGGGTCGCGGACAAAATTTTGCCAAGTTGTCCTCACTTGGTAATGTTTTGGTTTTCTATTTTCTTTCTTACCTTTTTTGGTGGAGATGAAGAAAAGATGCTTTAGGTGTATTTTTGAGGGTGAAAAAAAAAATGCCAAAATGAACTTTCATCTTTGTTAGTTTACAGTATCCTTTCTCTATCTTACGTTATGTCGTGAACAGTTGCAAGGAAAAGAGGATGAAGAAGAAAGAAAACAACAAGAAGAAGAAATTGAACTGGAGAAAAGCGATTTAAAGAAAATTAAGGTAAGGTAATATCCCTTTCCACTTTCTTGCAAGATGTAGAGACCTTCAAGAAAAAAAGAAAGAGAAAAATTGAGAAGAAGAAGAAGAAGAAAAGGGGAATCATTTTTCCAGTTTCACCTATGCATTGCACTTCTTATCATTTGTCTGTCATAGTTTGTCATATGGTGCTCCTTAGACAGAGAATATATAAAGAAAGAGAAGGTAATGAAGTGGAGGAGAGTGATTAAAAGAAAATTAAAGGTGCAGGTTATCCTTTTTCATATTTCTTGAATGTTGAGAAACCAGAAGAATAAAAATGAGGAAAGAACATTGTAATCACCTGTTACGAGTTCATATCAAAGCCTTCCTAATTGACTGTGGACTAATTTTGCTATGCTTGGATTGACCAAAATTATGTAAAGTGTGGCCAGTTGCTATCTTTTATATGTCTATTTGCTTGAGTTCGTGAAAATTTGTGTAGCTGTGGAGCTCAACAACCGCTTAGCTTGAAATTTGATGTGCTCTCAACTAGTTCTCAGCACCTAATCAGAAAGCTGAATTGGACATAGCCTTTTCTATCTCTGATGTCAAGAAGTTTCATTTTGAGCTCAAATGTTTATATAATTGTTGAAGATTCTTCTGTCTTTACCTTTTTATGTCTTTTTTCTTTGCTTTAGGATGCTACATTAGAACCAAAATGGAAGGCATTCCGGACAATCATATTTCTTGAGCGGGTAAGATACCAATCATATAATGCAAAGGAGAATGAAGAAAAAACTTGACTGTGTTCATGATGGTGGATGCAGAAGTTTAATTATTGGTCTAGTCTTGCAGATTCTAACCATTTTTATTAGCTACTTATTTATTTCCTTCACTCTTATCTCTTTCATCATTCTATTAATTTGATCTTTGGTGGCATATCCAAAATACTTACTATGCCAAGACATAACCTTATGTTCTTGACTCATAACTGATTTGTTGGTATGGAGCACCCAGTAGTAAGGTGGTATCTCCTTTTATCTTTCCCAGGATGATGGTCTTCATGATTCGGGTAAAATTGCTGTTTTTGATTTTGATGGTTGTCTGGCTAAAACATCTGTCAAAAGGGATGGTTGTATGCAGTTTTTGTGCATTCAATTATGACTGTTCCACATACATACATTTGAAATTGCATAAATCTGACATGTATTGACATTGGATGAATTAAGTAAATGATCGTTTTTCTATGAATTCACATTGTTTTAAAAGAGATTTCTCAAGTTGAATTAGTTTCTTCTATGACATTCACTTGCATGCCCATATTTTAAATTGTTTTTGGTTCTGAATACTTTCTTTTAAACCTTTTTCCTTCTTTTCAAATTGATCCAAAGAAGTATGATTCAACATAAGTGCCCAATGGGGTTGCTTTTTTTCTTTTTCATTTATATGGTTCTTCACCTTGTGATAATTTCATAACAATGTTACTGCTGATGTAGTCTTCTTTCTGTACTGAAATGCCTTCAAGTATTGTCTGTCTTCGGTTACTTAAAAAAACAAAAAACAAAAAAACAAAAAGGAAAAAAAGCACCAGGCTAAGGCAAATCAACCAACACCATGGGGATGCTGGAAACAGGAATTAGAGGTTTAGGTTATTGTGCCAACAACATTTGGGAATGGGCCATTACCACCTTATGATGCCCAACCATAAGTGCCTTTGCTATAACTGTCAAATTGAAGCAGCAGATCACTTTTTTGAATTGATGACTTTTCTCCTTGTTTTTCAGAGTAGGCGCAGATGCTTGGTCTCTATTCTCTAATGTATCCTTCAATACCAGAGAAGCTGCAGAGTCTTTATGAAGAGGGCTATAAGCTGGTTTTTTTTCATCTTCTGAAAGCTTTATGTTTGTTTATCTTTTATAAGAAAATATGATTGCAGTGTATTTGTTATATGTTGTATTGTGACTTCTGTTTGTGCAATAATTAGGTAATCTTTATGAATGAATCCAATATTGATCGCTGGAAGAATAAAAGGCAGGTAGCTGTGGACTCAAAAATCAGAAGTCTCAACATTTTATCAAGCAAGTAAAGGTTCCAATGCAGGTTGGGTTTGCACTATTTGCTAAACCTGCTATTCCTCTATAGAAAGCAAGTATCTCCAATCTATTTTAACTTATCAGCAGCAAGAATCTCGAATCATGTCTGATGTTGAACTTATTATCCAGACTCTAAATTGATCTGCATGATGGTGCCTCTTAAAACAATTTCTCCAGTCTGCAGCTCCATGGTGTTAATTGTTGAATCTTGTTTATCAAGGTGCTGCTCAAATCCATTTTAAAAGTTTATAAGTAAAACAACTTACTCCTTCAGTATCATTCTCTAATATCTGAAAAAGTTTCTGGGTCACTCCAGAAAGCATGATGCTATCTGAAAAATGAAGTACAAATCACCATGTTGATCTCTGTAATGAAGGAATCATCTATAGTAAACATCTGCCCATGATCTTCTTGCTTGCTTTCACACTTTTTTCAAATGACTGTGGAACGCATCTGCAGTGCTCTACTATAATGTGAATTTACTATGAATTTGAAAAGTCTTCACTTGTTTTATATATGTGCAGGTCTGTATAGCTTGTGAGATAAGCAGTACTGGTGGACGTAAAGCAGATGATCCTTTCCTCAAGTCTAATCCTGGGACGCGGCACATTGAGGAGAAACATTTCAATTCTGGCATTCCAATTGAGACAGATCACTTATTTTCCTCTTCTTTATCCTTTTTCACAATTCTAAACTTTTAAGTAGTTTGCTTGTACTTGCTGGTAATGATTTAGGAAATTTTAGTACAATACTATGATCTGGGTGCTTTAGGATTTTTCAATATCACTTTTGCATAGGAACACTGATTTGACAGAATCTCCAATTGTCTGTCTAGTAGATCTTTTTGTGTTGGCGATGCTGCTGGAAGACCCAACGATCACAGTGATGCTGATACAATATTTGCACAGGTGTCATTTAACTTGTTCATTTTATTGATAAATTTTTTTTCGAAAGCATTAGTTTTCGATTATTGATTTTTGTTTGCAATAACTATTCTTTCTACTCTCCCATTTGCCTGAGATTGGAATACAGAAAATGCCCTTGTTATTTCAATAACCTATGCCAGAATTCTGCCATTGCGATGACCAATATTCCATTTGTCCTATCATGCTGATTTACACTATTTTGCAGCCTTTTTTATGGCCTTCTTGTTGTTTCCACATAGCCTTTTTCAGTAATATGCAAGAATGAACAAACGATGGTCATTTTAGCGCGCATCTTCTAAACTGCCCTCGTTGTCCACATGTGTGCCTTCTTGGATGCCTCAATTATTGATGTTGAAAGGTTCAGTCCTACACTATTAAGTTTTGTCTATGAAGAGAACAATGTGTGCGATTTCTCATTGAATAGTTTTAACAAAGCGAACCATATTAGTTAATATGTATAATCGACATTAGTATTATGATCATCTCTAGAAGCATTGAAATTCATAATTGTCGGTAATGTCTAAACTCATTCATTTCATGTAAAAGACGTGCCAAAAGCTGTTAGATATGTGAAGGCATTCGCTCACTGTTATTTCATTAGTTTCTAGTAATATAAAAATTATTAATTTCTGGTTCGATATGGTAATAGCATCATTTACGTGATTTTCGTATTGTTGCAGACAATAGGATTGAAATTTTACGTTCTGGAGGACTATTTCTGCGTTTAGTGAATTTTGGTTAGCGGCTGCTGATGCTCAACATAGCTGTGCTTTTCAGTGTCTGGCATATTCTGTATTTGTTTTAAGCTATACTTTGTTTGATGTATCTTTTTTAACAGCAAAACCTGGACTTAAATTGTTTGTCATTGGAGATTATTATGCTTTAGATTGATTCATTAAGTTCTCTCTCTTCCTTGGCAGCATATTTAAGTGAAACTAAAACTTAATTTGCATCCAATACTCCTAAAATCCAGCATATTCTTCCGAACAACAACAGTGAGTTTCTCTAGCTAATTCCTGATCGGATCAGCTTTCCTGTTTAGAGCTAGTGAATAAATCCCGGCTAGCCTGTGTGCATCAACACGGCAATTGGCATGACGGATCATGCATGTGCATATTTAGGTCCCTTCCACGTCGGCTAAGTCCAAGTCAGTGAGACGGGTCAGTGCCACTAAGAGGATACTTGGAGCTTGCCTGACCCTTTAAGTTCATTTCAAGCTCCACCTAACCAAGAGAAAGTTATACATATTGTCTACCATCAAACCTCAATGAATGGATGACACGTCGTGTAAATAATTTTGAGGTAGAGCTGATCAATAATATGCACCCCCTAATTATGAAGCCTTCCTTTAACTCTTGTCAGCTTTTTTTCGGAGACTGATTTAAATATCGAAATATTTTTCACGAATCAAATTTTGACACATCTGATTTCTTTTTCACCCCCTACAAGTACACGACCTCAGACCACTGGGTCATTTGCCTCACCATCTAAATGACGTCAACATGCACCATTTTTTAAGTTCATGTAGGATCTAGTTGAAATATTTCAACAACAGAACGTGAAAACCAATAGCTCAGATAATAACGTTGTACCCGAAATGTGTACATGGCAAAGCTTCCAATTGAACAAATCATGAGCTTTTCCATGATGCCATCTATTTTGAACAGGAAAGTAACGATTAAAAATTATAAAATTTATTTATAACCCACATAAAGCAATTAACAATCTTTACTGAGCACGTAATGAGCTGAGGAATTTTGCTTCATCGCCATTTTGGTTAAGTTGATCCAGATATGCCAATGGTGGAAGCGACAGGATTCAATGGAAGCGTCAAACTGCAATTCAACAGTAAAATCAATGCAACATAAAACTTGTCCCTTGTTATCGCTTTTTGGTCTCGCTTGATCTCAATTATATTATAATTAGATTTAGTCACATCGTGTCTAATTTTTTTTAATGAATAGTATAAATATAAATATAATAAATAAAAATTATTAAATATATTAAATTTTAAATATAATTATAATAAATATATTAAATGTATCATTTAATCATATTAATCATGTTTAAGCCTTTCATTTCATTTTATTACACTATTTTTATATTTATTAAATGCGGCAATCTATACCATGTCTTATTTAGTTGCGATAAAATTAACATTTCACTATAATCAAGTTTAAAATTTTAATATATTTAATAATTTATATTATATAAATTTATATTATTAAAATGAAAAAAAGATTAAAATATATTAGAGATCCTTGTACTATCATTAATGTAAATGAATCTCTTTTCTAGAAGCTTAAGTATTTTAATCATTATATTTTTAAAACTAAAAAAAGGATAAATCAATAAACGTTAAAAAAATTAATATGACATTAAAGTTTTGTTAAAATAATAATGCATCTGATTAATATTAATGTGACGTTAATAAAATATATTATTTTGACCTGTATAAAAAATTAAAATAATTGAAATGCCACGTGGCAAAAAAATTGATGCGGCATTTTCAATAATTGAGCACTTATTTTGTCCAAATAGCCTTAAAATAATAATATTTTATCAGTGTCACGTTAATTTTTTTTTACATATTTTTCTGTTCAAAATTCAAGTTATTTAGTTATTGATTTTATTATTTTACTTTAATTTTAAAAATATAAAAAATTAAAGTTAAATTTATAGTAAAAAGATTAATTTATATTAAATGAAATAATATAATGATACTGTAACCAAAAAAATATTAACAAATTTTTTTTAATTGAGTGATATTACTGCAATGTTTTTTTCTCAATCTTCTTCGCAGCTCTACACGTGGATTCCAGAAGTCACGTGCTTTTCCTTCCTAGGCAAAAATTCTTTCCTTGAATAAAGCCCCCCCCCCCCAAACCCCAAAAAAAAAAACTGAAATCCAAATCCGAAAACCTGCGCTAATGTCGAAGCGGAACCACCATCACGTGACGGAACTGGGCTGCATCGCCTGTGAAGACTTGACGGAGTTCGGTGCCGGAAAGGAAGGTTGGCTAGCCCCCGATGCTAGCAACACCCTCCTCTGCGCTCTCGACGCCCATTCTCTCGCAATCGCTAACCGATCTCTTATCCTCATCGTCGGATGGTCCGACCCGGATGAGCCTCGGGTTAAGATCCGACCCGAACTGTCACCTATGGAGGCAGAGCGCATCGCGGCCATCGAATGGCTGGTTTTCGATGAGTTTAAAGTGATTGCTGTCGGCACCTCTCGAGGATTCCTTTTGATCTACTCTTTGCGCGGTGATTTGATTCATAGACAGGTAATTTTTCTATTTAATTATTTTCTTATTTCGGTTTGTTTGTAATTTATATTTATTGAGAGGCTGGTTTTTAGCAAAATTATGTAATTTGATTTAATGAACTATGACAGGAATGTAATGTTAATTATAAAGATAATTACTTTATGTAAAAGTAGAATTATGCATTTTGTTATAAAAGAAGATACATTTTTTCTTTTTGATTCTTCAAAATAATCGCTTTTTGTGTTATGCTTTCGGAAAGAAGTGGTAGAAGCAACTAAAAATTGTAGCTTGATGAATTTCCATTTATTGAATGCTGGGTTTGTTTTTGTGTTTATTATTATTATTATTATTATTATTATTATGAATTGTACGCTTTGCTAACTTCAATAAGACTTGTCTAGTTTACCATTGGCATAGGTTTGTTCAAGAGAAATCTTTGTTGCATGCCAAGCTTGATGTGGTAGAATGCAAATGCTCATATTGGCTCTTATTTCTCATCACGGAAAATGAGCTTCTTGTTGTAAAACTGAAAAGAACATAATTGGTGTTTTTGTATAATTTTTTAGGAAAGTATAAACTTAAAAGTTGTATGTGTTTCTTTCAGATGAAGTCATCTTATGTTAAAATTAGTTGTAGTTGTAGCTGATGTCATTAGATTGAGATCAGTTAGATGCGAATCGTTGTTGGAATAGTGAACTCATTTGTTTATTATTTAATTCTATAGATGGTATATCCAGGACACATCATAAAGTTAAGAGTTCGTGGAACTAAGAAAGATCTGATGCAAGACATATCCTCAGAGGATGTCTGTGTTGTCATGCCTGGTGTAATTGCTCGTTTCGATGGGTCTGATATTCAGGTGAGTCATTTAGCTGCTTAAAAGTGTAACAGTTATTATGAAAAATGGCAAGAACCTTACCTGTTTATTTTATGCAGAAGCAAAGTGTTAGCAATATGTATACGTGGGACATGTTTGACTAACTTAGATGACTCCCCTCTGGTATTGTAGAGTATGCTTCAAAGGTGGTTTCAAGAAACACATTCTCGTTTTTGGGATGAGAAATCGAAGAAAAATCTAGAGGATAAAGGAAACTCTTATGGGAGATTGCCTTACCAGTTATGGAATGTAAATAAATATGGGTCATGTGTAGATGCAGCAATTACTGGTATAATGCCTCCTCCACTCATGGAACTCCAGGTGATTACTTATGTTTGCTTAATCTTATAAGCTCATGCTAATAGTGAAAATGTGCAATTATTCATTTTCTTATTCTTAGTTGCTGATCATTTGATCTTTGAATGTGCGTATTTTACCTGGTTCTTCGTTCATTTCTTGCTCCTTATAGCACATTTTATTTATGCTTTTGGTTGTTTCTCCTCTAATGAATTATGGAAGTTGTCTGAAGTTATTCTGGTATATGAATTCAGCTGCCTTTATTGTTGGGCAGTCAAGTCAACGTTACTATTGTGCAGTCACCATTGGAGACGATGCTGTGATCTCTGCTTTCAGGTTAGTTTCCCTGCATTTTGAAATATAATATGGTTTACCTGTCCTAAAAAAGTGGATTGTTTTTCCGAGTATTTTCTTGTTTTTTTTCCCTTTCTACTGGTGTTTTATTGATAAAAAATTTTTAACTATGTTGAAGACTTTCAGAAGATAGGAACCGTTCCTTGGTAGGAGCTATTTTGTCAAAAGTTGTGCCTGCAACTTTCTCCACAATTGCTTCTTTTTCTAAAATGATATGGCGGAGTGAACAAACACCAAACAAGAAGTCAGAAGACAAGCCTCAGTCATTTGCACGAGGTGAAGTTTGTTAAATTAGTATCTTGTGATTCCTTATTTAGTTCTGATATTGTCTTCTCCAGTTACTTTTATATTATGTATGGTGAAACTCTGAATATATGTGCTTGTCCAAAATCCATTTATTCTTATAATTATTCTTCAAGAAATGTTTTCTTAGAATCAAATTTTAGGTAATTCAGTAATTGAAGCTGATTTACATTGGTAAGGAATGTTTATTTATTTATTTATTTTGGATCATTCAACCGATCTTTAGGTCTCAATTTTCTTTCGTACAGTCTTATCTTACTGTGTTCTGATGTGCAATTAAATATTTAAGTGGATAGAGGGAGTATTTAATATCTGTTTCTATCATATTCCAAGGTGAAGATTGTTACAAGTTCATTGTGTCTTTTGACGTATTCTGAACGTTAACATGCTTGTTAGCATACAAATCTTAGCCATTTTTTAGTTCTCCTTATTAATGTTTTTATAACCTGTTGAATAAGTTACTAAGGTCATGATACATGCCAGCTTCTCCACTGACATGTTTGAAGGATTACCCAAGAAAGGGTGAAAAGCTCACCTTATCACCCAGTGGCACTTTGGCTGCAATTACAGATTCACTTGGTCGTATATTGCTCTTAGACACTCAGGCACTTGTAGTAGTGCGGCTGTGGAAGGTTCCTTCTGTATTTATGGTTTTCAATTTCTTGGAAATCTACAGCTCCTTTTCCTTTTGCATAAGCAGTGATTTTTCGTACACTTTCAGGGATATCGTGATGCAAACTGCTTTTTCATGGAAATGTTAGTAAATAGAGATGCTATACATTCAAGTTCCTCTTACTACGAACCAAGAAAGAGTGACTATTGCCTCTGTTTAGCCATTCATGCACCCCGAAAAGGAATTATCGAGGTTTCTTTCTTTATATTCCTTCACTCGATTCTTATTGTTTCTTTATTTGGAATTTCCAGATTGTAGTTTAAAAGTTTGAGGGCTTTCAAATCTAAGATCAAGAAGATTTGGCAGATTTTTGGCTTTGCTGTTCTGAACTGAGTTGTGTTGGGGATTGAAAACTAGAGTACCTTTAGATGGTTTTCTTTATGCGGTTCTTAGAGCATCAAAATTTCTGTTATGTACTTGATGTTGAAGTTCTAAATCAATTTCTTGTGTCATATCTGAATATTTTGACTTGACCGCATCATGCACAGGTCTGGCAGATGAGAACTGGACCACGTCTCCTAACTATCCAGTGTGCTAAAGGTTGCAGATTACTACAGCCAACTTACAGCTTTGGATCATTGATGGACTCTCCTTATGTTCCTCTGGAAGTTTTTTTGTTGAACGGAGACTCTGGTCAATTGTCCGTGTTGAATCGTTTCCTTAATTGAAAATTTTACATAGAAAGTTCATTCTTTCGATTTCATTTCTTTGCCTACAAATTTGTTTGCCTCCTTTGTGACCGCAAAGTAAGGTTCCATGGAATGTATGTTGTAGAAAGAACTCATGCCTCCTTTTGTTTTCGTGCAACAGATAGTAAATGGGGGAGGAATGGCTTAATTAGATGATGAAGAAACTTGGGGTTCTTGTTTTTGTAAATGAATGATAAATTTTAGGTTAAAAGACAAGCATGACTTTTTCGCACTGAAATTCGTGTGATTCTGGAAGTTGAATACCAGAAAGCATCGTACATATTAGGTTAATCTTTATGGTTGACGCATGCATAATCGCATATCGACAGTCACATATCTTGTCTATATATGTCGAGTATTGTGTTTAAATCCTCCTACTAGTGTGTAAAGAGGGCAAGCAAGGCCATGACGGGAAACTAGGAAAAAAAGTAAATTTTTAGATTTCGCATCTAATTGACTTGCGGAAATATGATAATTTCCTTCTTGAATTATTATAAACTAAGTCGTGAGGCATTCATTCTGTCATGGTTTATGTTGGAATTTAAAATGTAATACTATTGTTATTATAAACAACTGTATTACAAGGTACCTCTTGGAAAGCAAGATTAGGTGCCTCATCTTACATTTATTTCCTTAAAAAGTTGTCCTACATTAATGTTTAATCCATTATTATATGTTATTTTGTCGTTGTGATATTGTAAGCACCTACCGTTTTGATTACTAATTTGTCTAGAAGGCCAATTTTTATAGCATGCTTCTTTCTAACTACAAAATGACCTTTATAATAACCGTTCCAACATGTCATTCATGGTTGAAAGCTACAAATGACTAGGTTTTGAGGCTGTTGAAGAGATGATTACTCCGTAAATTAATTTCCATATGCAAAATAAAATAAAGGGGTAATGGGCAAATTTGCTACAATACTATGTGGGTATTAAAATTTGTCATTATACTTTTGAATTAAGTGTAAATTTGTCATTATAGATGAATTAAAAATTGAATTTAGCTACTTTCGTTTGATTGAATTTTTTTCATTAAATTTTTATTTTTAATTTAATTTTGTAACTTAATTTTGATTTTGCATGATTTCAAGAGAAAATTTAATAAAAAAAATTCTTTCAAATATTTGGTTTTAATAATCAAGGTTTAATAAATTAATTAATAAAAGATGATAAAAAAACAAGTTTTAGCCTTTTATAAAATAAAAATTTTATGTTAATTTTTTTATTTTTTAATTTTTATAAATTAATTTTACTTCATATCTTTCAAATCAAATTTTAGTGACAAAATGCAATCAAAGATTAAAGTTTAATGGTAAAATTTAATCAAATAATAGTATAGTAGCAAATTTACTTTAATCTCAAAATTAAAATGTCAAATGTCAATCAAAATAATGTATAGTGATAAATTTTAATATTTACCTATAGTATAGTGGTAAATTTACTCATTAACCCATATAATAAATTATTAATTGAAAAAAAGTAAAAGTTTGAGCACTTGGGTCTAGACTAATAGATGATTTTGAACTTAATTACTTAAAAGTATTGAGGAATCATCATAAAGTAAAAAAAAAAAAAAAGAAGAAAATTTTTAATCTTAAGGTTAATTTGTAAAATAACAATTATTATTATAATTTCTAAAAGAATTTATCTTTATTTTATTTATCATTTGCAGTTCCAACGAGAGTCATGACCTAATTAATACTCCGAAGCTAGTCATCATTAAAATATTAGGAAAATCAATTTGGACAGATACGAATTTGATAATGTAATAAGTACGAAAATAGCATAATAAGTATGAGTAATATTATATATTTAATGTATATCATATTTATATTTAAACTATATTTAATAATTTATATTATATTTATATAATTAAAAAAATAAGAAATATGATATTATATTATACATAAATTATTGTTCTAGGCCCCTGTCAGTGGCAATGAGGTCTCTTCATTATTTTTTCGTTGTCTGCTAAGTAGGCAGTAAATATAAACAAACAGTAACCTTTCTTTTAAAGGATTTAATTTTCATTTCAGAACGTGTACTTCAAGTAAATTTTATGTGGGATATGGTTGAAGAAGACTTTCTTCCCCAATTTGAATGAAATGGTTGACGAAGACAATCACCCGTCAGTATATTGCTCTCAAGTACTATTATCTAGTCCCATAAATAACGTCTAGGTTGGCTTCGTATTTAATTCATATATTTAATTATAAAT
>JAQSVH010000001.1:12406162-12425756 GCA_029448705.1 Adansonia digitata | reverse complement strand
TTAGTACAAGTGGGTATTTATATATAAAGAGCTAAGCTCAATAAAGAAATAAAAATAATTGACCTAAACTAAATTAAAAAATAAAAATAATTGAGCTAAACTAAATAAAGAAATAAAAATTAATTACTAATTGACATACTAAAATTATACTGAATAAGTTAATTAATTTATTATTTTAACAGTATATATATATATATGTATATGTACATGTATATTCAACAGTATATGTCCTCTGCTTTATATGAACTTGTTTTTAAACGGTGAAAAGGAGGAAATGTTTTGCATTCATTTCATTTTGCTTTTAACTTAAATCTTTATTTTGCCTAATTGGAATTTTTATAATTATTTTATTGGAAGAAATTTGTTTGATATATTACTTCGGTTGTCGATTACTTTCTTCCACGTAAAATTATGATATTTCGTGCGATTGATGATTTTTGCTTGATTTGGATTAATTGTATGCTGTTAAAAATTATTATTGTGGTATTGTGTGTCAGTAATTTCTCATTCTGCCTGCTAAAAGAAAAACGACTAGCAATTAAGCTGGCGCCTTTTTTCGGTAAGTCTAGTTTCGCCCCGTCACTTCTTAGGCTAATTGAGGATTATAAGTGCGTAAAAGTAAAAGATGTTTTATGAGCTGAAAATTTTGAGGCTAAAATATTAAAAAATGTTTTTTTTCACAAAAAAATAGATAAGATTTAAATTTTATTATATAAAATTAAAGTATCAAAGTATTATTTTTTATTTAATTAAATTATTAAAATATTATCTTTATTTAATTAAATTCTGTAATTACTATTTTTGTTTAATTGTATCGCTATTTATATAATAAATTTTTAGTGATTTTCACAAGTTTAATTAAACAAAAAAATACTTCAAAGATTTAATGGATAACATTAAAAGGATAAAAGATTATTTATTTATTTTTAATATGGGAACCTTTTTCAAGTTAAATATTAATTCTTAAACAATTATTAAACTTTATGAAGAAAATAATGGCGTCATCTATTGATATAATATTGATTTAATTTCAACGATCAAGATTTTATCTTTGACAGTTTTAAATATAATTTAATATATTTTATTCAACTAATGAGCTAAGAGTGTGCGAGAGACCAGTCAATTCAAACAATGGCAATGTAAACGCGTATTTGGATTTAGATGCATTAGCTACTACCGTAATTCTTCAGCCAATTTATTTAATTTCAATGGTGGTTGGCGAAGGTGACGTAGCATTGTCATTTTTTATTTAATTTAAAAATTTATATATTTATATTATATTTATATATTTTATTATATTATAATTATATTTAAAATATTTATTATATATTAATAATTTATATTATATAAATTTTAAAATTTTATTTTAATTATTTTATTCATGTTATATTTATATAATTATATTTAATATTATAATATTATTAGATCTGTTAGTTCCTTGTCCACGCACAATGGAGTCCACGTATAGATACATTATTTTACAATCGAATAGCCAATGCCTTTTTGTCAACATCCTTGAAACTTAGGTACTTCTTTGGTCAGAAAAAGGCTAGCTCTTTAGCCAGAGATGTAAGAGCCAAAAATTTCAAACCTATCTCATGTTTTTTAGGCATTTTATAAAATGGAAAATTGGAAGAAAATGGGTATGGGTATCTAAATTATCCAAAAAAGCAACAATCAGCCAATGTAACAATTGGAATTGCATTACGTATTTTATTCATTTGTATGAAAAGAACTCGCCGTACCAATTCAGCCAATGTTGAGATTGACGTTTTATTTTTTATTTTTTCTTCTTGTATACTTGAATTGGCTATTGTGAAACGATCACAACTTAGGTAGCAAGTAGGTAACATGTCGCTGTAATGTGCATATAATATATATAATTTATTTGCAAAAAGAAATGATTCGAATTAAAATTTTACTTGAAAAAAAAAAATCTACACTAAGGTATGGAAAGGGTCTTAAATTGCAATGATCTTTTTCTTTTTTTCGTTTTGTTGAAGCAGGTAACACACTTGATTCTATTTGATTGCTATTCATATTTTTTATGTTATGTATTTTTTTAAAAATTTTAACCTATTTTTAAAAAAATTATATAGAGAGAAATAAATAAAAATATATAATAATTTATTTAAAATGGATAAATAATTAAAATATAGTACCAAGTATAACATAATTAGTGTATATATAAGTAGAATCAGGCGACCCATTTAATAATTAAAAAAAATTAACAAATTTTGTATAAAATTAGTCAAATTTTTTGTTTGCTTTTGCATTCGTACGCATTTATATTAAACCTATGTTTATCAGCTTAATAATATATTGAAAATTTTAAAAATTTTAAATACAGTAGTATTAAAAAATTTTTGTTCATTCATGTCTCTTCACTACATATGATTCCAAAAGGGAAAAGAAATTGCATCTGAGATCTATTAAGAAAAATTGTTATAAAAAATATGGTTTATTTTACAATAAAGTACTTATTTAATTTTCATTTATAAGATAACTACTTAAATTATTTTTAAATTTAATTTCATAAAATTATACGAATACAAATTTTAGATTGTCAAAAAGACAACAAAAGCTTATTATTCTCACTATATTTTATTTTAGATTTAATTTCTCAATGAACAAAATATGATAACAAAGTTTTATATATCTCAAAAAAATGTTAATTATAACTTCTAATTAATATTTTCTAGAAGGAGATTAGATCCAAATAAGTTTGAGAATATTTTGACCGTCTTAATTATGAAAAAATATAAAATAAATGTTATTAAAAGTCACCTTAAAATTAATTGATACCTGGTGGAAAAATTTAACTTGAATATAGCATAATAATTAGGCTTGTCAATTCTAATCTGAATCCGAAAAATTTAACAAATTCACCTAAACCCAAATTTGATCCAACCTGATTTGATTAAAAAAATAAAAATCGACTAACTCGAATTTAGAATGATCTGAATCTATAATGATCCTAACCTAAAATAATCTGAACCCGAAATTATTATAACCTAAATTGACATGAATAATTAACCCAAAATAACCAAATTTAATAAACCCAAGTGTTAAACCAAATTGACCTGATTAACTTGAAATGACTTGAATCCAGACCTAAACTCTATTAACTTGAGTGTTAAACTAAATTGACTTAAACTCGAAATGACTTAAACTTAAAGTGATATGAAACCAGAATGACCCCAACCTCAACGATAATTTCAAAATTTTAAATCTCAAAATAATCCAATCTGAATTAATCCAATTTGAAACCAACTCAACTAATTCAATTCACAAGTTTGAAAACAATTAATCTATAACTTAATAGATATGAGATAATAATATTTAACAAAAATTAAGTAATTTAAAAATAATAATAAGTATTTGTTTCACACAAATATAGTGTACATATAAGAGAACTATTATCATGCTAAGTATTCAAATTGAAAAGGATATTACCCAAAAAAAGGTTTTGGTGCAAAAGCTATAGTACTAGATGATTTTAATATTTGGACAGATAAAAAAGATTATTAAAAAATATGAAATAGAAAAAAAAATATTGATATGGCAACGAATGAGGCAGGACTGTAAATTAACAAAGCATTTGATATATAAAATTCATAAACAGTTCGATTGTTATTTATTTATGTTTATTTATTAAGTTAAATAAATAAATATGGACAAAATTTTGAGACTTCTTTATTAGATGAACTGAACAAATATAGTATATTCAGTTCATTTATGTTCACGAACAAGCTTATTTATAAATCATTTAAAGGTCGTTTAATAAATCTTTAAATCTCATTTAAAATTCGTTTATTGTTTTATTGTTATTATTATTATTATTTGTGTTTTATTTATTTATAATATAATTAATAATGTTTATATTTTATTATTTTATATTTAAAATTGGTAAATATATTTGTTATTTGTTTAATGTTAATGAATATATTTTTAATTATTTATGAACATGTTTAATTATATATTTATAAACATGTTCTTTTAATTTCACGAAAAAGATTATTTACTTTAAATGAATGAATATGAACACACTTAATTTTAAAGAAACAAACGTAAACATAAATTTAAAATTCATAATAAACACAAATTAAATAAAAATAAACTCAAAAATAAATAAATAAATATAAATGTATTTATTTAAATTTGATTTATTTACGGCCCTAGAACGAGGTAGGCACATGCACTGAGAGGTTCCCTTTCGCCGAATTCACAATGCGCTACTTTTGACTTGCATCTTGCGTCCAATAAGTTAAAAAATAAAATAGTCATGTTCCAAAGGAATTTAATAGTGAGATATTTAAAAGAATTCTTTAAAAAAAAATTAGTATACTATTTGTCCCTACACTATAATTTAATTTATAATTTGATATTTAAAAGAAAAAAATTTATAATTAGGTATTTAAATTATACTTTTATTATAAAAATTAGTCTAAGATTTAAATGGTGATGATGTGATTTTTTTTATTAATAAAATTATAACACGTGATATTTTAGATGTGTCAACAATATCATGTTAACATTTAAAATATTTTTACTTTTTATTTATTTTTAAATTTAAAATTTTTAAAAATTATTAACATAATATTGTTAATTTATCGTAATTTTATTAATAAAATAATGTCACATAATCATCGTTAAATTTTTGAACTATTATATTTAATAAAAATATAATTAAATATCAAATTATAAATTTCTCTTTCAATATTAAATTATAAATCAGATTATAATAAAAGCCAAATGATATATTAAAAAAACCATTGATGATTTAATCTTCTGAACTTGATTCGTTCGTTTCTTTGACTGTCGGCTTCGCTACTTTTTCAATACAATAAATTTACTTTCTTGACAGAATAAATTACTGAATGTTTGCATTCAACCAATTGAAAATCCTGACAATTTAAAATATAATAATAATAATAATAATATGGCTTCAAATCAACTATGGCTATAATCTTTCTTTCCACATTTAGACGGCCTCGATTTAGCTCATATTCCTCTCATCTTAACTTCCCTCTTTCAATTCTTGAAGATTTCGACGCTCGGGAAACTTTCTCAAGTATAGGATACAATTAGAAATGGCCGAGGTAGCTGTGAATCTAGTTCTTGAAAGGTTGATTGCTTTGCTCAAGGAAGCTGTTGGGAGGTATTCATAGAGAAGTTGAAGACGTAAAGCTTGAGCTAGAGTTATTTCCTCTTTCCTAAGAGATGCAGATGCAAAGGCGACGAGAGAAGAAAGCAATAACTGTGTAAAGACATGGGTGAAACATAAAAGGGAAGCAGCTTATAGCATAGAGGATGCCATTGACGAATACATTCTCTATGTGGCAAAACACCGTGGTCAACGTGGTGGTTTCAAGGCTTTTCTAACAAAAATAGCTTGGCTGATCAAGAGTGTGAAAAAACAGCGAGAGATGGTATCAAAGATGCAAGAACTCAAACGATCAGTTCATGAAATCGGGGAAAAAAGCAAAAGATATGGCTTCAATATCTCAGAGGAAGGGAGATCGAGCCAATGTGTGAATGATCGTGATAAATACCGTGACCCTCGAGCTGGCCTTCATTTTGTTGAAAATGATGCACTTGTGGGCATTGAACGTCCTAAAAGTGAGCTCGTAGAAAGATTGATTCATGGAGCAGCCATGCGCACAGTGATTTCACTTGTGGGAATGGGAGGGATTGGCAAAACCACTCTTGCTAAGAAAGTTTATGATGACCAAACAGTTAAGGGGCATTTTGATTGTCAGGCTTGGATCACAGTATCACAATCATACAACATGGTGGAGCGGCTTAGGACCATGATCAGACGTCTTTTTGAAGCCAAGAACGAATTCGCTCCCCATGGAATTGATGCGATGGACAAGGAGGAACTGATCAGCAAATGCAGAGCATATTTACATGACAGCAGGTATGTTATAGTTTTTGATGATGTTTGGAATGAAGATTTTTGGCAAGATATAGAATATGCTTTGCCGGAGAATGAAAATGGCAATAGAATTATAATAACGACAAGAAGAACGGGCGTTGCCAAATTTTGCAAGACGTCTTCCCTCATTCATGTTCATAATTTGGAACCGTTGTCTCTAGAAATGGCCCAAAAGCTTTTATGCAGAACAGCCTTCCAATTTGATCAACAGAAGAAATGTCCCCCGGAGTTGAAGGATTTATCATTTGACATTGTGAAGAAGTGTGAAGGATTACCACTTGCAATTGTTGCCATAGGTGGGCTTCTATCAACCAAAGGCAAGGATGTCTTACAATGGGAACACTTGCGCAATAATCTTAGTGCACAATTGGAGAGCAATCCGCATCTTGCATATGTCAAAAAAATTCTTTCCTTCAGCTATCTCGATTTGCCTCATTTCCTGAAATCGTCTTTCTTGTATCTGGGCTTGTTTCCACGTAGTTAGTCAATTAGGAGCAAGAGATTGATTAGATTGTGGATTGCACAGGGTCTTATAAAAGAAAAGCAAGGGATGACATTGGAAGAAATTGCAGAAGAATACTTAACTATCCTCATTCATAGAAGCTTAGTTCAAGTTGAATTGAGAGACTCCACTGGAAGAGTTAGAAAATGTCGAGTTCTTGATTTGATGCATGAAGTTGTTCTTTCCAAATTAGAGGAACTAAACTTGATTCAATCCTCGCAAGTAAATTTGACAGGTACCAATGCTAGAGCTAGATATCTCCCCATCTACAATGAAACATGTGATTTGTCAAGGAGCAATGGTAACTTTCAAACTCATTCCATTATCTTTTTCAATGTAAAAGAGTTACCTAAATCTCTATTTACAATATTGTCTCTAAATTTCAAACTTTTAAGAGAAATAGATTTTGCAAGAGCTCCATTGGAGTACATCCCCAAGGAATTGGGGAATTTGTTACATTTGAGATACCTAAGCTTAAGAGATACAAAAGTGAAGACGCTTCCAAAGTCCATCGGAAAATTGCTTAACCTCCAAACTTTGGATTTGAAACGTTCTCTCGTGCATGAGTTACCAATTGAGATAAGCAGTCTTAGTAATTTACAATACCTCGTAACTTACTCTGTTGATTTTGATAATCCTTACGCCATTAACTCTGACCAAGGAGCGAAGATCAATGGCAGTGTTATTGGTAGTTTAGTATCACTAGAAAAGCTTTATCATGTGGAGTTCCAAGCACAAAACGGTGCGGGTTTTTTTTAGTGGGTTTGGAAAGTTAAGGCGATTGAGAAAACTGGGGATAACTAAACTAAAACCAGAAGGTGGGATGGCCTTGTGCGACGCTATAGAGCAGATGCACCACCTTCAATCACTGCATATTTCGTCAGCAAAAGAGGATGAGTTCCTTCAGCTAGAATCAATGTCTTCTCCTCCACTTTTCCTTCAACGTGTTCGCCTGGAAGGCCGATTAGTGAAGCTGCCTGATTGGATTTCTAAATTGAAGAACCTTGTCAAGATTAGTTTGCACTGGTCTAGAATATCAGATGATTCCCTTAAAATCCTTGGAGGTTTGCCAAATCTATTGGAGTTTTGGCTTTATGACGGCTATGATGCAGCTGAATTGCACTTTGAAGAAGGTCAGTTCAAAAAATTGAAACACCTTGCACTTCGTCTTTTGAAAGGATTAAGAAAATTGACAATGGATAAAGGATCTTTGGCTTGTCTGGAGATTCTTGAAATAGGGCCTAGTCCACATTTGCAGGAGGTTCCCACCAACATTTGTAATCTGAATTGCCTTCGAACTTTAGAATTTGTGTATATGCCTAAGGAATTCGCACGAAAAATACTGCCAAAGGAAGGCCCCGATTATTGGAAAGTTGAGCAAATTCCGAATGTTCGCTTTCATTACAAAACTGGACTGAGACAGCGCAAGACCTATAAGCTTGGTGACTTTCGTTTGCATAAATACTTTTATTAAAGCATAGCTTCATCAGCCTTAGAGGTATACACTCTAATCTCAATAGGATCAATTTTATTTATACTTTGTCAATCCAATTCTTTAATTTTATGTTTTATTTACGAAAATCATGCATATTAAATTTTAATTTATCTAAAAATGTTTAATTATTTACTTGATAATAACAAAATTTCAAAAATCAACAACATTAAAAAGACACTGTTCTTGATTGAAATTATACAATATTGAATTGATTTAAAATTTTAATTTATTAAATTTAAACGATTCGTTTGCAAAAATATTAATTATACACTGTGTTCTACAAAATACTAAACAAATTATTTTTACACTGATATCATTTGATGATTCTTCTCATTAATGATTGCCCTATAATGTATGATATTGCTTCTAAGCTTGACTGCCAAAGATATTCATGACTAGGAAAATTGCACTGACGGATTATGGTCGTGGACTATTCTTTGGATTGAGCAATGGGATGCATGGTATTCACAACTGGGAGACCTTGGCCAGTGAAGATGATTGAGGGAAAGCTGCTCAAGAAAATTGGAACGATGATGAATTAGCAATGTACTAGACGCTATATGGCTTGTGGGAACCACTTTTCCATGAAGTTTTCCCTGTTTGCTAGTTACAAGCAAAGTTTCATACATGATTTTCAATAAAATATTAATTATGCCTTGTTTTTGCTAACATCTTGAGAGATAGAAGATCTAGAGAAACATATTTTTTTAAGTGGGCACTATTTATTCTGGATGATTAGAGATTTTAATTATCCAAAAGTAGGAAAATTCTACTAGACAAGAATGAAAGTTCTGATTATCCATGTGACATTGTTAATGATGCATGTTGAAACAAAGTTCCGTTGTTTTTTTTTCAGAGACACAGAACACGCTACTTGTTATTGAACTTATATGCAGCTGTGACTCACCCTAAGTTGCAATAATGTTACCCGAACTTGAATTTTTTTACTTTAGATTTGAAAGTTAAAACAATAAAAAATTGACATAAATTGAACCAAGACAACTACAACAAGATTTCCCGTTGTAAGATCCCATGGGATCCAAGCAATTTGGAACCTCCCAATATGATTGCAAAACTTGTGGACCATTGGATAAAAAAAAAACCATGGGACATTGTTACTTTGTGAGGATTTCAACAAAACAATCTTTGGAGGACACTAATTAAAATACTATTATATCTCAATATTATGAAAAGAAAGTTAATATTACTAACAAAAAACTCCTAAACTCAGGCATTATTGACTATTAATGCTAGCAGACCTTGATATAAATTAAAATGTTTTTGATGGTTTTGTACTTTTATTGACCATAGTAATTTGGTTTAACGAATTTATTTAATTGACATCATAATTTATTTGTAAGTAAATAAAACGGTAGTATAATCATATAGGATTTCTGGTAACATGGCAGCTTAATTGCTCTTTATAACTTGTGTTTTTTTTTAATCTTTTCTTTATTATTATTATTATTACTACTTCAAATTAAAGGTATTCATGATCTAACCGAATTGTAGTTCAATTTTTTTTAAATTTCTTATCCAAGTCCAATCTGTAGGCTCGTTTATCTTATTTTTATATTAACATTTATTTTTTAATTAACTTTAAAAATATATATAATTTTTATTAGATGAATAATGATTCAAATAAGGCTGATCTAAATTATAAAATTTTATATTTAAACCCACTTAATACAGATTAGACTTGTTGGCCCACCCGACCCCTAAAGCAAATTTACATTTCCGTAGGTAAATTCAAGATCATTCTGCTAAAATATCTAGTCTATTCTTGAAATTCTAACATCTGGCAAGTATGGTTGCCTATCCAATTTAAGTCCTTCCATCCAAGAAGAACAGCAAAAAAAATATGATTGACTTAATCAGGTAAAGGCAACTACTATGAAAATAAGGTAAGGGAAATAGAGATTATTGTAGTTGTTGCCCTAATTTGTATGTTTTTTCATGAAAAGACTGAGTTTTGCTATCTATGGAAACTTTCCACATGACTTTTATTTGCTGCAAATAATCTTAAGCGGCAACTCCTGGAAATGGACCATTGACAAAGATATGCGCCGCCTCGCACCAAAATCTCCTCTGATTTGCCTTCTGCACAACTCGTTTTTTTTTTTTTACCTCTTGTCCTACTGCTCCTGTCGCCATTGAGACATTGATTTAGCAACTTCTAGCTTTTTTAATGAACCATTTGAGCATATTAAACTGTATGTCTTTGAAGATATCAATTAAGAAAGTCGAACATAGTCTCTTTTGCCAAAGACAAACTCCCCTAGTATCCAATATATATATGTATATATATATATATATATATAAATGTTCAAATTCAAGTCTTTCCAGCAAAAAACGATGGAAGGAATTTGCCCAAACGGGGAATCCTTGTATAAATGACAAATGGAATAGCTATAGCAGTTTGCTAGGATGGCCATAGTTTCTAATGACAACATATATATAAGTGACCAGAACCTATCTGATCTCTACACAGTACTCATTTAAACCAAATTCTTCAGCTCTCATTCAGTTCATAAAGAAAGATGGTTTGTTGCTCAATGTGGCTATCTCAAAGCCTTTGCTTCCTTTTGGCCTTCTTATTCTTTCAAGTTAATTCTTCACCGCCATCCTTTCTTTCATCTCCTTCACGTTTGTGCCTTCCTGAACATAGTTCTGCTTTGCTCCAGGTCAAGAACAGTCTAGCTATTTCCATCGACTCTGGAGCCTGCAGAGATACTTATCTCATTCCCAAGACAATATCCTGGAACCACAGTACAGATTGTTGTTCCTGGGATGGTGTCACTTGCCATAGCATGTCGGGCTTTTTGATGGGCCTTGATCTCAGTTGTAATCCACTTACAGGCATTCTTTTATCCGACAGCAGTCTCTTCCTCCTTGAGGATCTCCACTAGCTTAACCTTGCTTATCTCAATTTCGGAGGTTTTCAAATTCCTTCTGAATATAGCAATTTGAAGAGTCCAACCCATCTCAATCTTTCTCATATCAGTAATCCATGGTTTGTTTGCAGAGCTAATTTCTCTTTTGTCAGAACTTATTTCACTTGATCTCTCAAGCAATTCTTTGGTGCTCAATAGCCATCATTTTAACAAGATTATGCATAACCTAACAAAATTAGAAACTCTTTTCCTTGACCTTGTTGAAATGTCTTCGGTTTGGTCCAATTCCTTTCAGAACTTAACTTCCTCATTCAACAGTTTGATTCTCTATAATTGCCAACTGCAATGGAGATTTCCAAGCAAAGTTTTCAGCCTTTCATATCTTAAAAACATCACTTTAAGCTATAATGAAGATCTCACTATCTACCTAAATGAAATTGGAGTACTCACCTTAGGTTGTTGGACCTTTCAGGAACAAGTATTTCGGGCGAGTTAGCGTAGTCAATTGGAAATCTTGTGAACTTCGAAAAACTTAGCCTCTCCTCTTGTCAGTTCACAGGGTCAATCCCTTAATCTCTTGGAAACTTCGCAGAACTCATTTTCTTGAATTTATCATTTAACAACTTTGAAGGCCAAATTCCAGATGTTTTTGGGGACCTCAACAAACTAAATATGTTGGATTTTTCTTATAACAGTTTCCTTGGATTATTGCCATCGTCAGCATTTAACCTCACTGGACTCACTTATATGGACTTGACAAATAATCACTTAGGGGGTCATCTTCCATACAACATCAGTGGGCTTTCAAATCTAAAAGATCTTTTATCTGCAAACTTGCTTCATGGCAGAATTCCAGGTTGGTTGTTTATCTACCATCTCTGCAGCTTTTATACCTTGAGTCTAAAAAACTGACTGATCCTATGGACTCCATTCCAAAGCCTAATCTAATCAAATTTTTTGATTTGTCAAAGAATAAAATAAATGGACCGACTCCAAGTTTTTTTTTTGATCTTGTTAACCTTGATTATCTTGATCTTTCATCAAATAATTTAAGTGACAACATTCAGTCTTGCATGCTTTCAAAGTTTAGAAAATTGGAGATGCTTGATGTTTCAAATAACAGCTTATTATCCCTAAGTATATGCAGCAATCATGCCAACTATACAGTCCCCCAGCTACGTTGATTGTCTTTCTCGTCTTGCAACTTACACCAATTTCCAAGAAAGGAACGAGTTTGGAAGGCTTGGACCTTTCTAATAACAAAATTTAAGGTTCCATTTCCAAATAGGAAGCTGAAGGGTGGGAGAGTTTGATCTTTTTGAATCTTTCTTCCACTTTGTTGACCATTGTAGAGCAGTTCCCTGGGAAGAATAATCTTCTGACTCTTGATCTTCGTTCAAATTTGCTGCAAGGGCCACTTCCAAATCCACCACGGCCTATACTGTATCTCTGCATTTCAGCAAATGAATTGACCGGAGAAACTTTGAACGAAGATCAAATCCCATAGTCGTTGGGAAAATTTTCAACACTTGAATCATTAGATATCTCGTCAAACAAGATCGAAGGAACGATCACTTCGGAATTAACAAACCTGATATTCCTTGAGGTGTCAAATCTTCCTCAAAACAATCTTGTGGGACCGACACCTCGAGGAAATCAGTTCAATACTTTCTCAAATGATTCCTACGAGGGTAAATCAGGGCTATGTGGATTTCCATTGTCGAAGCAAGGTGGCAACGATAAGGAACCAGGATCACCTCCATTATAGTTGATGAAGATGATGATTATCCAACAGCATTTAACTGGAAATCTGCAATATGGGTTATGGATGTGGACTCGTGTTTGGCTTAAGCATGGGATACATTGCATTCACAACTGGAAAACCACGGTGGCTGGTGAAAACAATCCAAAAAGCTTGAGGGATTAGAAGAAATAAGCAAAAATAACCAATACTCTTAACTAGATGAGTTATTCCATATAAAATTACAAGCTAGTTTTCAAAGTTTGATAACTGATTTCCATTAAAATATTGAATTCTGTTTATATTTTTCCTGCAGTAATGAATTGATGCCGACAAAAGCTGGGGATTCTTTACTTCTATAGGCTCTGATAAACAGTAAGCCTGAGCTTTTCTTGTTTTTAAGCGCATCCCATAGTGTTGCTTGGCTTCAGTTTTCCTTTTAGTGCTCTTCTAGATGTTGAGTTCTAATGCTAGAGACCAATGTTACTAGGATTTAAATATGAATATTAGATAAAATTATGTATTTGATATGAATATATTTAATTTTTATTAAATTTTTTTATTTAATTAAAAAATACTTAAAAATCGTATTACAATACTTTATTCGTTTAAGTGTTGGATACAATTATTTCAGTATAAACATTAGACATTTGTTTGCCTTTGAAAGTGCATGGCATGTAGATTGAACAATGTTCCTTATTAGATCGGATACAAATGATTTCTTAATTGTTCTATATGTGAGAATTTGGTACTCTACTCCAATGCACAAAATCTTTTTTAAATTTATTCGAAAGTTAGGATTGTCTGCTTAATTTGCATTAAGCTGAACTTGTACAAGATTTTTTTTTTCAATTCGAAATAGTTTAACTTAAATTATTATTTATTAAAATAATTTTATTTAAATTTTAATTATAAAATATATAAATATTAATATAAAAATAATATTTTTATGACGATCCTAATTTTTTTAATTGATTTAGACTCGACTCAAGTAAAAGTGCAAGAAAATTTCAAATTGCAACCTTGGCTTGACGTATGGACGAGTCTACACAAAACTTGTTCATAGGTTAAGTAGACCATTTGTCTTAATTAACTCGGTCTATATTTAGTTGGATCTAAATAAATATTTTTATGATTTGAGTTGAAGCGATGAAAATCAATATTTAAATAATAAAAATATTTTTATTTAAATTTAATTATTAAAATTATTTTAAATTTTTTAAATAAAAATACAAAATTTTAAATCAACCCAACGTAAATGTAAATTAAAAAAAAAATTGCACCGCGCGTCGATTCAGTCAAGAAAACCCCTAATCTACACCTTATTTACGAAATTAGTCCCATCGTTTAATTTCACGGCTAACTTACAAGGGCAATTTATGTAATATTGACATACTAAAGCTTCGCAGTTTCATGAATACTTATTTTCGTTTCTTTTAAGAGGAATAAAAACTGAAATGATGGGAAGTCTAAAGGGTCAGGTAGACTTTCTCAAGTTTGATTTTTAATAAAAAATTTTCAGCATTTGTTTAACTCCAAAAATTGTTCATAAAATATTTAAAATTTGTGATTCATATAAAGAAAATATTTTATAAAATATTTTAATAATAAATTTAAATTTGTGATTATAAAATTAATTTTAAATATTTTTATTTTATTATTTTTATCTAAAAATAAAAAATAAAAGTATAATATTAAATTTTAATAAATTAAAGTATAATAATAAAATTTAATATTTAATCATAATATAATGATAATTCAGATTATTATGGTATGCCAAACATTGTATGTTTTTAAATTTAAAAAAAAATTAAATATTTATAATATATCTTATTTATTTTTATTTTTTAAATATATATTAAAAATATATGATAATTTTTTAATTTTTTTTAATGATTAAACATTACTGTTACTATGTATGCCATAATAATCGAGATCCATAATAAATACCCTTTTATTAATAACTTCGTGTTTTTTTTCGTTTTTAAACTAAGCTAACAAGAGAAAACCACCCTGTCATTTAATATAATGCAATGTCATCATTGTACATTCTAGTATGTCAGATTTCTTTTTCTTTCGTTTGTTTTCTTCCGTTCGAAGTCTATCCCTTGTTTTTCTCCCCAATAATCTCCCAGATCCAGCTTTTTTCTATTTTTTTCCCCCTTGAAAAGTCTTGATTCAAAATCATAGACATTGCTTTTAACTCCAAAAGCAAACTTATTTACTACCCTTTAAAGCAGCAATCTTTCTTACCAACCATACCATCCATGGCTTCCTCTTTCTTCACGTTGCTCTTCTTTCTTCCCCTTTTATTTCTTGAATCTCTCTTTTGCCAAGCCAATCTCCACCAGTCCAAAACCCTTTTGAAATCATCCCTTCTTTCCCAACCATTAACCAATGACACCATCCCACCAACGCGTTATTTTGAAGTCACCAAACCCATCAATGTGCCAAACACCAAGCCCTGTGCCCTCTCTGTTCTGCAGCATGACTTCGGCTACACTTATGGGAAACCTCCTGTTTTGGTAGACTACAGCTTTCCATCCGATTGCCCGTATCAGGAATTTTCCAGGATAGTCCTGGAATGGAATGCTACATGTAAAGGAAGGCAATTTGACAGGATTTTTGGAGTTTGGTTGTCTAGGGTGGAGCTTCTCAGGAGCTGCACAGCTGAGCCCAGAGCTACTGGGATTGTTTGGAGTGTCAAGAAGGACGTAACAAGGTATTCCTCTTTGCTTTTATTGAACAAGACTCAAACTTTTGCTGTTTATATGGGAAATCTTGTTGACGACACTTATACTGGTGTTTACCATGTCAATGTGACTCTTTATTTTTATCCTGCGGTGGAAAAAACGAATCTTTTTGAGGGAAACTTGAAAAATTTAGGCTCTGGGGCTGGTTCTAAGGCTGATTTAATCATACCCTTTTCGCGTGATTTGCCACTGAATGATGGATTGTGGTATGAGATTGAGAACTCTACTGATGTTAAAGTAAAGGAATTTGATATTCCTCAGAATGTTTACCGAGCTGTATTGGAAGTATATGTGTCTTTTCATGAGAATGATGAGTTTTGGTATACAAATCTTCCCAACGAGTATATTGCTGCCAATAATCTTACAGGTTATGCAGGGAATGGACCTTTTAGGGAAGTCGTGGTTAGCTTAGACGGTGAATTGATTGGTGCTGTTTGGCCTTTTACCGTGGTTTACACAGGAGGAGTCAATCCTCTCTTGTGGCGACCCATTAGTGGTATCGGTTCATTTGATCTTCCTACTTATGATATAGAAATTAGTCCATTTTTGGGGAATTTATTGGATGGGAAAAAACACAAACTCAGTTTTAGTGTTACAAATGCCTTGAATGTGTGGTATATTGATGCCAATTTACATCTATGGTTAGATGGTAAGAGCGCAAAGACTGAAGGGAAGCTTTTGCAACATCTCGTTTCTCCTCTTGGTGTCTCTTCTGTGTTGGATTTTAAGGGTTTAAATGGAACATTTGTTACGAATACAACCCGGTTCATAACCTCAACTGGATGGGTCAAGTCCACTTATGGGACAGTCACAACCAAAGCCATTCAAGATTTAAATTATAGTAACTCCATGCTGTTGGGCAAGGATGGAAATCTGCAGATTGTGAATCAGACGATCCATTTTGATGATAGCGTTTATGCGAAGTTCCCAGACTCTAATGTCAAATCAAAGAAATCAATCAAGAGGTTTCTTTTATACTTAAGCTCTGACTATGCCGATCAAGGAAATGGAACTTCATTGTCTGTAGATAATGTCACATTGGGGTTTAATGAGAAGAAGTTTAAAGGTGCTGATGCCAGCTCGCCTAGCAGTTCACTCAGAAATTTGCAGAAGGGCAACGGTGTTATAGTTATAAAGGACAACCTGGTTGTCAGTGGATTGGGAAGTACCGAACAAACATACAATTACGACGGTAGTAAATTTTGCTACTCTAGGAACGTAAGCAGCTCAAACTACACCATTCTATATGATGAAGTGAAAAACACATGCAATAAAAGAGCAAAATCTCATTTTGGATATGGTCTTAGCAGATGGCGGGGTTTTCCAGCTCGAAGAGCATTTCTAGCATCTCATGTAATCAATCCGAATGGAAATTATTAACTTGACTTCTTTGATTATTGACTTGCTTTATGTTGAGTTCTCCAATTAGATTTTTCAAGATTCGTGCATGTGGATGCTCCAAATAAATTGTAAGCGTTTCCATTGTAAATACTCCTGTATGCTTTTCTTTTTCACTTTTTATTCCAGTTGAATGAACTTAGGTGTTTCTTTTAACTGGACTTTTATTTTGATCCTTCATCCTAAAACCTAGCTTTTATAATATATTACGAGACTTGCACTGCTGGATGGATTATAACGGACTTTGTTCGGTTCCTAAAAAGTACAATTCTGCAACTGAATGCCATTTAAGTCTCCCAGATTCAAGTTCTACGTATATCCAGAGACTTCTTGTGTACTATTCTTCTATCCTTTGACTTTATACCTTGTTCAAAATTCTCTTTGAATTAAGGGCTTTAGGAATAATCTAGTTGAAGTAAAAATTTTCGATCATTCATCTTTGCCAATCTGATAATTTTGCTCAGGCGACATTAGGAGTATGTGGCACCACTTGTGCAAGTGGCAGATATACGCAAAATCATGGAAAGGTTCTTTCTCTAACATAGCCAAAATATGTTTTCCGCATTTCCTTTTGTCATCAATATTCTTTGTCAAAGATAACATCTTTCATTTATAGATTTTTAAACTTGGTTTTTGCTTGTGCCTAACTTGGTTGTGCATATTCTCAGATCATCAATCCGAAGTTCATTGGCTAAGTATATTATTCGGGCAATGTATCTTCTTCGTAATGGTTGCTGCATGAATGCCATTAGATGTTTGTAATAAGTTTTTTTTTTTTTTTTTGAATGGACGAGAAAACGTTGTAAACTAGTAAAATAAAATGTAATAAAGAGGTAGCGGAGAGAAAGATTGGAGCAGTCCTGGAAGACAAATATGGTGGTAGGTGATAATAATAAAAGTGATAAGTGGTTGAGATGATGAAGATTACGGTGGTTTTAGGATTTCAAAGGAAAAATTATAGATAATTCTTTTAAAACTATAAGTTTGCCAAAAGATGCTCCAAAATAGAAAAAGATCTCCTAATGAAATATTAGAATCCCTATTTATAGCCTCTTCGAGGGAAGTTATAAGATTAGTGGGTTGATATGGAAGTTATCAAAGTAGTGGGTTGAGGTGATTACGAGAAGTTACTCTTTGAGGGGTGTTTCAGTAACATAGAGTAGACATTGATTATATAACAATATGTTTAAGAATGTACTGCTTGTGAAATGAAAAAGAAAAATAACATTTGTATTCCAGAGAAATGTTAAGAAAGCATTTTTTAATAATTTTTATATTTAAGCTTCCAAGTCATGCTCTGTAAGATATTCTAAATATGGAGAAAACCCAAGAATTTTGAGATTAACTCTATGATTTTTATTACGTAGAATTTATCTTGCTAGATAACGCTATTGCAAAAAGCGTTATACCTAATTAGCTCTACTAGAGTATCTCTGCCAAGATATTTATATTAAGGCACATGTATCAAAGTACTTATCCTAAAGTACTTTTGTTCGAGTATTTATGTCAAAGTGTTTGTATCAAAATATCTATTTTCAAATACCTGTATCATATGTTATTGACCGAAAAAAATTAACTGTAATGTCTCGCTGGAACGCATTGTCCCAAGAGATTTTCTTGTGATTCGTAGCCTGTAGACATCGCCATTGATTCTTATTTGACTATTATTTACTGATTTAACAGCCTCAAGGATTCCCATGCCTTCCTCGTACTTTATTTGCTGATATGCATTGTACCAAAACTCGAATCTCTGTTAGCAATCTTTTCTTGCAGCCAATAGTGTTTGTTATGGTACTTTGTGCTGTTGTGGAAGGACAATGGCTGCCTTGTATGATTTTCTAGGTACTTAATATTAACTGCTAAAGAGCGATTGTTTGAATATTTAAATTATTCGAAACTATTGAAGAATCTTCAGTTTCTAAAATATTGCTGGTGCAGAACAGTTTTTGAACTTCTGATGTTTTGCTTTAATTGATTAAATCTAGTCTCTATGTTGCCTTATGGTGCTGTAAAAGGCGGTTTGTTTCCGACCTTTTGACTGCATCTGATAATTTGATCAGATTGTTCAAGGACAGTGGTTTCTTATGTCACTTAGATTTGAAAGAGTGTTCGATATATGTACGTATTCGATATAGATTTTTTTTAAAATTTTAATATACTTGAAGGGTATTTAGAAGATTATATTTCAATTTCATGTTCGGTATACGGTGGGTATGAATATCGAATATAGATACTTTACAAAAAATAAAAAATCCGATTAAGTGGTCTCAATCATATGAATTTTTCCGATTTCTTATTGATTTAATCTTGACTGGAATCAAAATGTTATACTTTGCATAAACTAGAAGAGGCATATACTGAACGCCACTTTATCTCTGTGGTCTTGGGATGAAATGGAAGTGCCATAATAACTACGGTTTGGGTCCAATTGAATGCCATAAAATGCTACTGATAATTATTGAAATATTTTATTTGTATTGGACTAATTATTTAGATTTCTATTATATGCAAATGTATTAATAATCGTACCAGAAATCGATCCAATTTAATACTTGATTATTAGTTTCAATAATTCGATCTTGACAATATTAATTATCCGTTATATTGAAAAAAATTATTATTTATCAAAATATATCAAAATAGATATAAAATTTAATTCATTTAATTTATACTTTTATCGTTAAAAGTTGACATTGATTTTTAATGAATTTAAATTCGAATTTTAACATACGAAATTTATATTTTTACTTTACCTTGAGACAATTTTTTACCAAAAAAATACACCATTTTCAAATAACTACTCAAAATTTCATTGAAAGAAAGAGAATGGCATAGCTCTACTGAATTTTTTTAATTTAAAAAAGAAAAAG
>JAQSVH010000001.1:12327855-12340318 GCA_029448705.1 Adansonia digitata | reverse complement strand
TGAATATTGGTTTTGAAATGTAATGTTCTCCCTAAAAATGGTACATGGCAATGAAACATTAACCAAAAGCAAGTCAATATCCTAGCATTATATAGTGGGAATAAAAAAAATTTTATAAGAAAAATGAAGACTATGCCGTTCCAAAACCCAACTCACTAAAAATTCTAGCAAATTAGAGGACGATGACGATGGTTTTCAATAATTGTGTATCAGCTGCTTCTTGATGTTGACAATAAATATATACATACATATATATATATATATATATACATACATAATGGAAAAGACAATACATGGCAAAAGTCTAGAAACCAAACCAAACCCATCATACCTTGCAAAGGTGTTTTTCTTTCTTTTAAAAAAAAAAGATGGAATCTTGAACAACCTGTAAAATTTGGAAGTAGCTACTAGGCTGACATTTTTGATAACTCCTTTGATAAATGAAAAAGGAAAATAATATACCCACCAAAATAATTTAAAAAAATAATAAGAAATTAAAAAGAAGAAATTGTCTTCTACCCATTCAAAGAGTGTTTTTTTTTTGACCTTTTTCTTTTTCCCAATCTATATTTGTCCCTAAGCCAGCATTAATTGCCACAGCACAACACGTGGCCCCCGAAGGGTCCTACCCTCCGAAGAAAGGGCTGGCTGCGTTGCTTCGCTTTGTCACACTCATGGGACAAAAAGCAACCGGCTCATTTTTAGCACCCACCAGTCTGCACTTTCGGACCCCCTTTTTTAGGTTAGGTGTTAAGAGGGCAAAAACTTAACAAAACCAATATTTAAATGCCCACATGTATATGCCACATATTTTTTTTTTTTTAAAGGGAAACCCTTTCTAGACCTCACATGACAAAGATAAACAACAACTTCACTTGCAAACAAAATAATAATATCAAATCTCCTAATAATGGAATAGCTAACATGCATTAATGACTTAAGAAACAGATAATGGGGACTGGGGGTTCTTTTTTTTAGTTCTTAAGCCAATTAGGTTTCTCTCCCATCCCTGGCCTATGATGGGGCAGAAGTTACATATATTTTCAGAGGAAAAAACAATAAATTGTGTCAAGTACCTAAAGCCCACTCCTTACTGAGAAAAACCAACCTTTCATTTATAAACACATATCCAAGACCAAGCCAAGAGTTCCCTAACAAATCAGATAAATGAAACAAGTGCACCTTGTGAAATTGAAATTATTAATTCAATAATTATGGAGTTGAAGAGAGAAAGAGAAGGGAAAAAAAATGGGAATTTTTTATTGATGGAATGGTTGAGTTAAAAAAAAAAGAAGAAACAACAATATTAATGACAACATATTTCATCCTTCTTTCGCTAAACCCAGTAACTAAATACCCACCAGACATCCAAATCTCCCTCATGGCTTCTGATGATTGTATATATCATCACATATATACATGTACAGATCCTCTACTACCAGCCTGCCCTCTGCTTGCCTGCCAGTCCTCTCACTGTATCTCTAAAATGTAACTAATATCCACTTTAATTAAATTGTACACATATTTCTCAATTCTTTTTTTTTCCCACTGAATGAAAGTAGTGATACAAGAACCAGGCTGGCCTACTTGAATATGGAAAAAAAAGGGGGGAATTAAGGGGAAAAAAAAAGGTGAAGGGTGGAAGAACAGGGAACCCTAGAGCAATGAGGAATGAATGAATAAATAAAAACTGCAAAAGGGGAACTAAAGCTAATTTTCTCTGGGTTCCTCTGGCATTTGGCTGCTAACGGGATTATTATGTAGGCTCTGATTTTATGTCACAGGTATCTGGCAATCCTTATGTGGTGCGAGGAAAGATTGGGAGGGTAGTGGAAGAGTTCCCAACAAAATAGACATTTGGGTAGCAAGAAGTAAACACAAAAAAGGGCCAACCAGGAGCACAGTACAGTCATAGAGTTCTAAAAGCTGTAATGCCTCACCGAGTGTTCCAGCATTTCTCGACTCGGGCACACAATTTCCTTCAGCCGGCTACCATTTTTGTATATCTTGAATGTTGGTACAATCCTCACATTCTCGGCGTTTGCAACCACGGGACTCTCATTGATATCCACCTTTACTCCAAAGAAGAGACAAGAAGGTAAAAAAGAAATACTGCCATTATTCTTGCTGCCTTACATTTAGTTTTCTTTATCTAAAGGAGCATGGAAAAACAAATAAACCATGGAGAAAGAAAATTGGTCCATTTACCTTAAGAAAATTTATGGAGGGGTAACGACCGCATAGTGCATCCACAAATGGAGATATCTGTTTGCATTGCATGTTGGAAGCCATCTTAAAATGGACTACAGAGATGCCTGTGGTTCAAAACTAACTTTCAAGAGGATTGCAAGATAGTAAAAAGGAGAGAGAGAGCAGTTGAAGATAGTTTAGAAAGTAAGGTTAACAACTTACCCGGCAGAGATATTGCAGCCCTGAACTGCTCAAGACTGAATACTTCTTCTACTTCACCACCAAACTTCATATTATAAACTTCCTCACCGCGAGATTTCTTCAATGCAACTTGTGCATGAAAAAGAGATTCAGCAACGTTATTGTCATCCGGAAGTTCCCTTCTCAAAACTTCATAATCTCGGACAGCGTCAGCCCATTTCTCCAGCTATAGTACACAATGACTGATGATTAGCATGAAACAACCAAATCCTTGTATATCTATACACAAGAGATATTTATCCTTATGATGAAGGAAAGCTTTAAAGAGTTCTTTACCTTGCTATTGGACGCCGCCCTTCGAAGAAGGGCTTTTATGTAGTTCGGTTGGATAGTTAAAGCTTGGTTGCAGTCTTCAACAGAACGCTCCCACTGCCCAAGCTTAAACCAACACGCTGCTCTGTTACAATAAAGGACAGAGTTTGATGGATCAAGCCTGAGACCATCCCCATATGCTGAGCAAGCCTCAGTAAACCTTTCAGATTTGAAAAGATCATTCCCACGTGCTCGTGCTCTTGCAACCAACCTCACATTGTTAAGCAGTACAGCAACTTCAACATTTCGGGGATCAATCTGCCCAGCCTTCTCGGCAGCTGCAACTGCATTCTCAAACCTGCAAGATGTCCATCATCAATTCTCTAACTCTGCTCCTAAAGACTTTGGAATCATATATCTGATGAAGCTTAGCATTTTTTTAAAACTAACCTTCCAAGTGCCATCTCTACTTGTGCTTGGACAAAAAAGAGATACGCTTCAGAAAGCATCCCAAAGAACTTAGTCTGTGAGAAGCTGGTGCACAGTTCTAATTTAGGAACAACCGAAAGGCTTGATTCGGCATCATCAAGTTGATGGAGTTTCAAAAGGGCTTCCACTCTACACATAAAAAGCTGTATATTCAATATGAACCAGTTCAGCCATTTTCAATGTCTGTTAACTGCACAAATTCTTCAAAATTTAATGATGGAAAGTTTTGAACAAGGTTCTTTACCTGAGGAGAAAAGTCTGCCCCGGCAGCAATGGCAGCATCAGTTTCCCTTAATGCACTTCTCCAGTCCCTAATTCTCCGAGCATCGGTACACTTGCTAAGATGCCTTTCCACAGCCTGCAACTTCTGCAACTCGGTTGGATCTTGTGGTTGCCCATTAATGCAAAGGTGCTTCCTAGCATTCTCAACCTGCCCTACCCTGAAATTTAGTGGAGTCAAATTGGAGCAACCTGAATATCATATGCACATTGGATTCAATAGGAGTAACCTAAAAATGAATGCACTTGGCCAATATTGGAGAATAAAAGTAATTTTCAAAATGCCTTCAATCATTAAACACGCAAAACGCGGGCCTCAAGAGAAGTAAATCCTGAAACAGATAGATGTCTAATTTTATGGAAAACAGAAACATAGCAGACAAGTTCATGAGCTACCTAACACCCTCTGGAATGGATCCTTGATCCTTCTAAAATAACTTTGAAGAACTTATTATTTGGAGGAAACTATTGAGCACAAAATCATTAACATTTCACCGGTTGCTCTGAGGAAACCCCAAATCTAATATCAGCAAAGAACTCGAGATATTTAAAAAGAGAAGAATAAACCTAGACAAGATAATCTCACAAATACAAAAAACCATTAAAATAAGAACCATATAACTAAAAGGAAATCCAAAGAACAGGCACGAAATATGAAGAATTTAGATCAGAAAGGAAAAGATAGAAAGCACAATTGTGATGATAGATATAGCAAACAAAAGAACTAACTAAAATACACGGATCTAACAATCCAAAAAATCAATAACTATTTTCACAAATGCAGATGAAAACATTAGCATTACTCAAATTCATTCACCAGATCAAAACTTCTGCAATCATTATCAAGACAAAGCAATAGAAAGAAAATAGAAGTCAATAAAGAAAAGAAAACAATTCAATGTTTGATAGAGACATTGTTATCAATGTAGATCGAAAACATCATAACCCACCAAAACCTATCCACAGACATCAACCAAACAACATCAAAAACCAAAAGTCTTACTGACAAAACCAGATCCAAAACATCAACAAAACTATCACTAACCCACCAGAATAACAGAATTATCCAAAAAGACTTCCACCGACACTCTTTTGCTTCACCATTGTAGATGAAAAAATAACAGCAAAAGAAAAGATATCAGAACTATTTTCACCTTAACAATAATGAACCCAATCTCTGATGAGCCCTCAAATAATTAGGATCCAATCTAACAGCTTCTTCACATTCTTTCAACGCCTCTCCTACTCTCCCTAGCGCCGTCAATGCAGCTGCTCTGTTACTCCGGTAAGCCGCATTCCCCGGAGACAAAGCTATTGCTTTATCATACAAACTCAAAGCCTCTAAAAAATGTCCTTTTTTGTACATCTCATTCCCAACTCTCTTAACTTCCTCAGGTTCCAAGCTCCCCATTGCTTTCCTCATTAAATCACTTACATTCCCCCGGCTTCCCAGGGTGTTACTGGGTTCAAAGGCACCACTTTTGGAGGATGTAACAGATCCAGTTCCCACTCCACCGCCCCGCATTATGCTGCCATGGCCGTAATTACCCGAGCCAGAGCCTAAAACGTCGGACCTGGAGCTTCGGTTCACTGCCATGCCGGTTTTTAGGATTTTCCCTGAAGGGCATATGTTTCCCGTCGGGAGAACGTTAATTGGCGGCGAGTTGACAGAGCTTTGACCCGAATAGATCAACGGGTGGGTTGTGGTGGGGTTGGGTTTGGATCTTGTCTGACCCGGTTTTACATTCCGGGTCGAGGCTGTTGGGCTTGTTTCGCTTGACCCTGAAAGTTCACCTGAGTGGCTATTCCGACCCGATTCGGATCTCTGAGCGGTGGCGTTGGATGCGTTTCGACCCGAAACGGATCTGGATGAACTGGAGCTGGAACTCGTCGTTGTAGTCGTGGTGGTGGTCGTCATCGTGAGGCCCTGTGGCCCAGTTCGGAGCGGAGACACGGGTGAACCCAGATCGAGTTCACGGAAATCGGGCTTGTTAGCATCGTAACTCAGTGAGTCACGGAGTTGATCGGCAAGTTTATCTAAATCCCGCTCTAACTCCGTTACTGGCTTTCCAAGATGCGACATTTCCCTTCCTTTTCCTCTCACTAAAAAAAATGGGTTACTCCAATTTCCGTCCCCTCCCCCCTCTCTCTCTCTCTCTCTTTTCTTTGGGTCTTTTAATGGTAATGTGAGTAAAAGGAAGAGGCTGAAGTGAACGTAGAAAGGACAGAACTTGGAGAAGAAAGGAAAAAACTTCGAAGAGATCCAAAAGAGAGAGAGAGAGAGAGAAATGAAAGGAAAGGCAAGGAAAGAGATGGGGATCTCGTGATATAAAAGTAAGAAGCAAAGAATGAATGTGAATTTAGAGAGCAAGAAAGGGTTTTACAGAGAGAAATGAAAACAAAGGAAGGAAGGAAAGAAAGAAGAAATGGAAGCGAAAAGAGCTTTTATTTATTTATTTTTGAGTAATAATAAAAAAAAAATTTTTTTTGATTTTTTTTTTTTTAAATTTTTGGTTCCACCTGCTGCTTCACGAGACAGGTTTCATTCTTTGGTTAATTACAAATCAGAGAATCAGACCAATGGCCCACAGTAATTACGGGTTAGTATCTATAGAAAGTTATTTATTAGATTAGGAAATTTAAACGATAGAAGTTGTGAATAAAAAGAAATAAAAAACCATATTTACCCTTGGCAATGGCAACCCGTTTTGACTGAAATTCTATTATTTTCTTTCTTTCTTTTTTTTTTTTTTGGCCTTTCTCTCTGATGTGTCGAACCCATAATGCCACCTGGCTCGACCATGTTGTTTGCATTCAGCCTTAGCCTAGTCCGCTGCTCCTAACTCTTTAAGCCTCTGACTGTTACTGTGCTTTGCCTCAGCAATCCAATGAGTCTATCCCTTGTCTTTCGTCCCACTCTTTCGAAGAATCCATTTCATTCAAGGATAATTTTTATGGACAAAAATGGGAAATAAAACTTAAATCCATTATACTTGCCTGCCATCGCATTTCCATTGGATTTTGCATCGATCTTAACATAGGCACTCACTCACTCGCCAATAATTCTCAAATCCATGGAAAAAAAAAAGAAAAGAGGATTCTTGCTGAACCCGATTATTGAAAAGGATTCTAAGGTGAATTGCTAAAAGAGAAATTGGATTCTCAGGAAAGAAAAAACTATTTTCATGGCTGTAGTAAAAAAAAAGAACTGAAAGAAGAAAAAGAGTAAAGAAAAAGAAATTGAAAGAAAGTTCAGAGAAACGAAGGGGGAACTTAAGAAGTCACAAAGGGTAAATATGGTTTTTTACTTTTTTCTTTTGCAGCTTCTAAAGTTTAAATTTCTCTTCGAATAAATACTTTTTTTATATAACACAAAACAATAATTATTGTAACTCTGTTATCGAGATTTGTAATTAACCCATCTTAATCCTTCGTTCTTCCCCCTTTTCTCTTCTTTCTCCGTTCGGTTATCGATTTTCTTAATCATTTTCAAAATTTTCTTTTTTTTAATTTTTGGGTTTTCCTTTGTGCCTCTATAATCTGCTTCGTTTGTTGTTTCTGGTAATTGCAAAGGGCTATGCCTTATCCCACTCTCATACGAAAGAGATTGAAAACACTCTATTACAACTATATGTTTATGTATATACACTATTACTACCATATCGCTGCCTATTCTTTTATATATTTTTTTAATTTTAGGTTCAATTATGGGTAATAAATTTACTTTCTATTTTTTATTATGTGATTAAATTAGAAGATTTAAAATGAGGAATTCTTGCCTTTTTTCCCCAATAATGCAAATTTTTCAACAAAACTGAGTGATAATTTTAATTGTGTTTAATTATCCAAAAAAAATTAGATTTCATTGTTCATAATGGAATTGGATATTGCTCTTAATATTTTTATCAAATTAACTGATTAATATAGAAATACATTCAGAAATATTTAAGAGTCTAATCAAATGAGTTATATGTTTACTTAAAATTAAAAATGCATTGATGGATATTCTCTATTACTTTTTTTTTTAATATATGGAATAAACTAATAAATTAGATTTAAAATTTTCTTAATTTTCATAAAATAAAAACTATATCTTTATCTTTTTAATTGTTTTACTACTTTTATCACATGACTAATAGTTGAAATAGCATGTCCTTTGAATTCAACCAAAATAAAATAGTTTTATCATCATATCCATTTATATTTTATATTATCCATCTTATTTTCTCTCTCTCACACACACATCTAAATATATTTGATTAATAATTTAACACCCTGGCCTTCCAAGAATTCAGTTAATTGTTTCAAACACCAAGAGGCAAATTAATTTCTCACTTTTAAATTCATTTCTCAACTATAATCTATAAAAATGGATAATAAATTTAAAAATTTTTCTTTAAACTCGAGCAAAGTTAATATCCAAAAATTACATTTAGAATTATCAATTTTGATTCGAACTTAAAAAGCTTAAAATGATCGAATCAAAAGTGGTTTGAAAATCAAAATAATTAAAACTTAAAATCTCAAATAATCAAATCCGAAACCAATCCAACTATGACAAATCTGATTTTTTTTAAAAAAAATTGAATTATAATTTTAGTTAAATGTAGCTTTAAAATTGTTCTAGCGCGTGATTATAAAATTTAAATAGCGAGTGAGAAAAACAAAACTAAAATTGCATTTGAAATTGAAAATAATTAAAGACGGGAAGAGGTGAGTGAGCAGTCCATCACCTTCTTCTCCTTCGACGCCTCAGAGTTTTTTTTTTTTTTTTTTTATTTTACTCTTTTTTCAACACTGCCTGCCACTGTCAATTTTGCAGCACTCATTTTTTTAACTGTGGTAAATTTAGTACCTAATTTACTGAACTCGAAAGTCTTGTTCTTCCGAACAAAGCCATCCATTAACCACGTGGCACATACACTGAAGTCTGTGGCCCCACTTTAACGCAACAAGCAAACATCAATATCAAACCGCCAGCATCCAATTTTTTTATACTTAAAAAAATAAAATAAAATAAAAATGGATAAAATATTTGTAACATTTAATTACCAAATTTTAGCTAACCATAATCTTCAATTTCTGAATAATTTTATAAATAAATATAATTAATAAATTTATATATTTTTATTCTTTTTCATGAGTAGTCAAACCCTTTAACTTGACAAAATTTTTGTATAAATTAAAGTATGGTTTTAAGCAAAATGCAGTTCTATTAAAGTGATTTGAGGTAAGTTCTTAAAAATATTATTTTAAGATAATATATGTAAAATTTTCATTAATATTTCACAATAATATTGATATCTGCAAGTTTGTTCAGTGTTAAGGATGATCATAATAATGTTCATATAAAAAATTTATAAAGTTAATTAAATAGATAAATCAGTCAATAAATTAATTATAATTAGAGAAAAAATTTAGATTAATCTAAACACATTTTTTTAATTATTATATTTAATAATATTTATAATCAATACATTTAAAATATTTTTTAAAAAACATTATTAACAAAACTCTAATAAATTTAAAATAAAAATTAAATTCATAATTTTGATATTTTTAATTATAAATATTATAAATGATATTTAAGAAGAAATGACAAGTCATCCTAAATGAAATGTTTGTTTTTTTTTAATTCCTTTTCTTTTTGTGGTATTTTTTATAGTAAATGTTTTGATATTTTCACTTAAATTCATGACTGTTATTCATCCCCCTAGATTCTTGTACTTTCTACTAGATTTTATAACTCTCTCACGCAACCCGGGAAAAAGCTAACTACAGACTTACCTAAATGTCCAAATTGCCCTCCTATTCGAATCTAATTACAAAATCACTTCCAACCCATGCAGGAAAAAACCCCTCCTGGTTTTCACTTCGATAGGCTCGAGGAAGACAATGAGAGAGGAAAATGTCAACTTCACGTGAAAGAAAAAGGGATCCTCCAAAAGCCGAAAAGGCCAGCAGTGGCGTCATCGTGAAATAGTGGACTCGATAGGGGTAAATATGGGAATTTGAAATGTGGGTCCAACTGGGGCAGAAGTAGCTGGCCATGTGCAGCCAGAGAGTGGCCTGCCAGCTGGCCCATTGAGGGGGAAAGACCTTACGGGGGAGGGGGCAAAGAGTGGCATCCAGCTAAGCAGATAACGGTAGTGTAGTAACGGCGTTAGAATGATCACCAAAGGATATTCGGTTGCAATTTTGCATAATTGCATATGGTTAGCGCATCGTTTGGGTGGGGTTAGGGGAGGGTGTTATAACGGACGTTAAAGGGGGATGGTGACAGCCGAGCAGAGCATAGGAGAGGGGAGGTCACATTAATTAGTGGTGGCAGGGAAGGGGAATGATGAGGAGGCGATCTAAATTCATGCCAGGTAAGCAAATTGCCCCCCTATTGCCCTCTTTGTTACGTTTTATTCAATGCTGAAAGGCTCTAAAAATCAACCAATAAGCCAATAAAAATCTATTTCAAAACATTTTATAATGGTTAATATGTAAAATGATTTTTTTTAATAATTTTGAATAGATTTTAATTTGGTCAAATAAGTTAATTTAATAAATTAATTACGTATTTTAATTGATCAATACTAAATTATTATGTGTAAGATTAATGTCATATTAGTATTTAAAAAATTTTAACAAATGGTGATTTATTTAATTATGTCAAGTTAATATTTTATGTAATAATATTAATTAAGTAGATAATTTGTTGACGGAATACAAATTCAAATATTTAATTATAAAAATTTTTCAAATACAAAATCTTTAAAACTATATAATGGTTGGATCAATTTACATATTAACCTATTATAACTAATCAAAAAATAAAATTTAAGTATTTAATTCCATAATCAATATACGCATAGAAAAATTTAATTTTGACTTTTTTAAAATAAAAATTAAAAAAGGCAAAATCAATATGTTTACATGTGATGTTGACTAAGATGGAAAAAAGATCGAAACAAATAAGTTAATTGATTTTCATATTAGGTTAAGATTTCATATGTCATACTCTACGTGCAAAATGTTACACATAGAATTAACGTGGACAAATAGTGCTCATAATAGTTCGTACACGTGATTATTGTTAAGCAAAATCTAACTAACATTCAACTCTTAAGTAGTTGAGTCAAAATTTTTCTTTTTTTTAAAAAAAATAAAATGGCAAAGTTTAATTTATTTACATGCATTATTGGTATAAGAAAATCGAAATAGATAAATTACTCGATTATTATATTAAAATAAGATGTTTTTATACTTTTATGTACAGAAACTAAAACATGAAATTAGTCCTGGCAATGAGAGTCATGATGGTTTGAACTCATGATCAATATTATTGAGCTTAAATAAAATTTAAGTGCTTATGGATTAAGTTATTCGCATTAAAGAAAAATGTGAGTTATAATGTTGTTACGCAATTTTCTTATATTAGCGACAATATTATTTTTTTATATATATCCAATTGCTACAATAATTTATTTAAATTATTTAAGATTAAACATTTTTTTTCATAATAGAATAAGATAGATCATTCTTTATATATAAAAGTTAAAAATGAAATTAGTTCAAACATGGGAGTCATGATATAATTCGAACATGCAATCAGTAACGCTGAGATTGAATAAAAATTAATTAAATAGTTATTAATTAAGTTGTCATTAATTTATTATTTTATTTTTTTAAGTACATGCAAGTGTTAAAACAATTTAATTATACTTTTTAAAATGTGTAAAATCATACTTATTGAAACTAAAAATTTTTAATTTTATGTATTTATATTTTATACTCTTTTAATATATAGTTATTCATCTATAATCAAATATCAAAATAATTTTTTTAACTTATAAAACGTGGAAACTAAATAATAATAATAATACAGTCGAAGGCCCCCATGACATGCATGAATTACGTCAATCTTGAGTTAGGCATTGTGTCATGCAAAATAATTTTTGACACATGGAAAGCACGTGGCAGTTATTATTGGATGCATATTAGGTCATCATTTTCTTTTTGGTTTTTTTGTTTTTTTTTGTTTTTCTTCCCAAATTCCTTAATTGTAACGGATAGCCGCTAATTTCAACCTTTTCCCTTTTTTCCATATTTTCTCACCTTTTGCTTGACTTCTTGCAGGCTTTTTTTTTTTCCTCCCATCCACGAGTTATGTCGGTGGAGCATTGCCATTTCTCACCCCTTTTTTTTTTCCTTAACAATTCACCATTGTTATTTTTTTTATTAAGGAATATTCACCGAGACTCGTTAATATAAAAAGTATTTATATATCGAATCAAATAAAAAATAATATTAATATTTGTATACATTATAAGTTTTATTTGATGATTTAAATTTTAAATTTTGTTTAATTTTATCTAAATTATTGAATTATAAAATGAAATCCATACAAATTATATTTTAAATTAAATAAAACATGAATTTTATTTAATTTTTAGTACATTACTTTTTAAGAGATTTTAAAATGTTGATAGCTTAACGTATTTATAATATTTTATTATAATTTTTGTATACGTTTAGCTTTTATATAATATAATTATATACTATATAGTTGAAAAAAATAAATTAGATTAGACTTGAGTATTAAATGTTAGAGTTTAAATCAAAATTATTTTTGAGATGGATCTAATTTTTTGGTCAAACCTTTTATTGCCCAAACTCTTCAAAACATTATCGGATCATTGAATTTGAACATGTCAATAGTTAAGATGAATTAAAATCTGTATGTTCGTTTCAATAATGGATCATTGAATTTGAACATATCAATAGTCAAGATGAATTAAAATTTGTATGCTTGCTCCAATAATTCAAATTTAATCATTTACTTTATTAAGATTGAATTGAATCTCTTCTTCTCCCTTAAACGTTTTCAAATCAAAGCGTTTGAAGTATTATAGTATTACATACACTTCAAAATTTTCAGCTAAAGTACTTCTAAATTTGAATTAACATGTGTTGGCTCGAACTATGAGTTAATTAAGCTACT
>JAQSVH010000001.1:12232345-12243191 GCA_029448705.1 Adansonia digitata | reverse complement strand
GAAGGAATTTTAGTGGCGAAGGGATTTGGTTTATGAAATGTGATATGCAGCGAAAACGTTCAATTCAACGACAAATATTGAAGCAATCCGCTGAATATCAATTTCCCACATCGTGTCAGCGTAGACTTCCCGTTTTTTTTTTTCAAGACTTTCTTTTCAATAATTATTGTTAAATTCCATAATATACTAAAAAAATCATAAAAATAACAAAAAAAATTATTAATTAAAATTTATATAATTATATAATATTTTAAATAATTATAATATACATATAAATATAAATCCGCAACTCATCGAACCTAATAAAAATCAATTCACAAAGCTACAGTGAAAAAGTAAAAGCCATGACTTTTTTTTTTTGTTTCTTCCTTCTGTTGTATTTACTTCCCCAGTGGAATTGTGGAAAGACAGCTGGCCAATTAAATTTTGTTCTATAGAAGAATTCACAGGAATCCAAAATATGGGTCTTTGTTTGGTAAAAAATTAGTGAGTTGAATTGCCATTATTAAAGTGTTTATCAATGCATTGTATTCGTTTTAATTATCGATATAATAAATATTATTATAATTAATTATAATAAATATTAATTTTAAATATTAATATATGTTAATAATAAAAAATTAAATTTATAAAATAATAATATTAATTTGAGATCAATATTTAGAAAACGGGAAGGCAAAGAATAGCCTTGGCTCTACTTTATGCTCTCTTTATTCATCATACTACAGGATCTAAAATTTCGACACTCCATTTTCCAATTATGATTAAACCAATATTTTTGCAAATAGTCGCGTATTTGCTTAATACTTGACACTTCATTCCTAGTGAATTCCAATGGTGGAAGACAAGATGAAAGGGCCCAACGTCTGTTGTTCCATCATTTACGGTCCTAAGCTAAGTTCAAATGCGTATCAAAGTCTAAAAGTGTAATCTTCAATATAAAATTAAAAAAATAAAAAGCTCAAATTTTATAAATTAAAAAAATTAAATATAAAAATTAAATTAAATTTATTTTTATTTTTATTTATTTATTAAATTAGCTTTTTATCAATTCATTAAAAATCTGATTTTATATAATACATCGGATTGAAAAACTATATTATTCTGGGTTCATCCTATCAATTCAATTTTTTATTTCATGATTATTAATGTTGTTTTTACTGTTTTTTTAAATTTTAGTGTAGGTAACTAGAAATAAAGGTAACTTAGTGTGGATATGATAATCTATATATTTGTATTATATTTATATTATTTTTATATCATAATTATATTAAATTAATATATTTATTTAAATTTTAATACATTAATAATTAATATAATATAAATTTTAATATATTTATATATGAATATATTATTTATTTATATTATATTTACTGTAATTATTTTTTTTATGTCATGTCATTATTAAATACAGGTAAGTGATACTAAAATCTTGAAATTTTGCGAGCAAATTCAACTTATCTTGCACCCCCAATACTATTATGCACTGTTTTTAATAAAAAAGTTATTGGGATATGGTAATGACTCCTTTTCTGGTACAGTGGAGATAGCCAATAGTTAGTAGATAGCCAATAGTTGTAATAAGACCTATAAATTAGGCGAGTCAAATTAGTTTTGAATCGATTAATCAATTTTTATTATTTAAATTAATTAAATTTAACATTTAATTTATATGATTTTGAGTTTTTGAAGTTTATATCATTTTATATTTGAGTTTTTCTAAATTTTACTTATTTTTAGCTTTAGGTTATTAATTTTTTTTAAATAAGTCAAGTTGAATTAAGTTTAAATTTGAATGAATGTATTAAATTCGGATCAGGATTAACAATTTTTCTTGTAATTGTCCAAAATTTTAGGTATATAATATATATTTTTTAAAATCATTTTTTTTACTGCTAGTACCTTACACGAATGTTTTAATTAGGGGTACAAATGAATCTCGCTTGAACATATAAGGCTATGTTCGTGTTTATTTGTGTATTTTTAAATTTATTTGTGTTCTGTTTAAATTCTTTAAGAATTTTTAATATTTGTTCAAACTCCATTTGTTTTTTTATAGGTGTGTTCAGCTCAGTTTAAGGCTCGATTTATTTAGATAAAATTAATTTATTCACCAATATTAAATAAATATATTCCTAAATATATAATTAAATAAATTCACAAATAATTAAATATATATTCATAAACAATAAATGATAAACAAGCAAACAAATTCACTATCTAAATTCTACGTAAAAGTATTTCAAAAATAAAAATAATAAAACAACATCGATGACTTATAATTGATTAATATCTTTTTATATTTGTTGCGATTGTGTAATATACCTTTTTCATTATATCATTTTTATTTTAAAATTAATTATTTAAAATTAAAATAAATGCAAATAAAATTATTTTAAATTCAATTCATGAGTTATCAAGATGATTTGACTTTTAAAGATTCTTTTCATCTAATAACTTAATATCGGATTCAATGATATAATACCTTATAATAGTCACAGTTCAATAATTTTTATATTAATAAATTTTATTAATTAAAAATTAAAATTAAAATTAAAATGTAAAATTTTTTGGACATAGACAGATTACATATTCAAAAGTTAAAAGGAAAAAAATACAAGGGTTTCATATTATTTTCAATGAGTGCTTCAACTAAAAAATTATTAATATCTTCACCATTCACAAACTATTAAATCAAGTTGGGTTAAAATCAAAGCAGAAGACAATTACTCTTTTGGGTGTAGTTTATCATTTTTTTTTTAAATATTTCTAAACAGATCAATAAACAAAATAATATAAAGAAATACCAAGAAAACGATTAAAAAATAGAAATAAAAAAGAAATCAGCAATTAATTCTTTTTTCTTCTTAGACAAACAATTAGACATAACAGCCATTTTTCTGACAATGCCAACTCTTTTCTTTTCTTCCTTCCAAACACAACCCCACATCTTAAAATCCCCACCATGTTTTGCCTCCCAATTAATTACATTTAAGAAAAAAACAATTAAATTATTTGCAATTTCATCATAATAAATTGAAAAAAAAATCACCCCCACCCCAAAAAGAAAAAAAAAAAAAAGAAAAAGAAAAACCCGCACAACAATATTAATTAATCAATTTTTAAAAAAATAAAAAAGAATTAAATTATCACCCTCCTACCTTAGCATTCCACGTGTCCCTTCTTTTAGCCCTTCAAATTTTTTTGTTAAGGGACCCTACCCTATGTAGAAAGCACAGCAATTGGGGGACACATTACATGAAAATCTAAGCCCTCCATTGTTAGATAGCCTTATTGCAATTTTTTTCTTATTCATTTTGCACCAGAGCTTCTTCTCACTGCCATTTCTTTGATCTCTAGCTCTGATCAACTTAGAAGTTGTTCTTCATTCTCCGACGGCTGCGCTGGCTGTTGTTGTGGTGGTCCATGGTGGTTGTCGTTGTTATTGTTGTTGGTGCTGGTGGTGTTCATTTTCTTGAGGCTTTGTTGTTGCTGATACACCTGTCTTAGTCTCTCAATTTCCTTCTTCAATGCTTCTTGATGAGCTGGTAGTTAAGGTTTTAAAACATTTTAACCAAAAATGGGTAAATTGTGCTTCTTCACAATGTATATAATCACTCACTGTCAATGTATATAATATTCTATGGTACTGTCAAAAAAATATTCCAAGTTTTGAAACCCAGATAATGTCACTTTTTTCGAGATAGAATTAAAATGTCCTACATACTACAAACAAAAAATGGAAATTTTGCATGTATATTAAAATAAAATATGCCATAGACTTTTATGGAATTATATCTAATAATTGCCTTTGAAAAATATATATATATATCTTATGAAAGGGGCTATCTTCTATTCGCAACTATTGAAATAATATTATAATTTACCCTTGGCATCTCATATGTAATTACTATTTCCATGTTTCATTTTTCATAATTAAGACTAGAACTATAGAAATTAAAACAGTCATATTCAATTAATTATAGTTAATAAAACGAAGTCCCACCATCTTTGAAAATCTTGTCTTGAGCCAAAGCAGCAATCCTTTGTTTCAAAGCACTATTGTCAACATTGAGAATCAATCTCTGATGATCCAAGAATGCAACCCTTGGTGATAATGCTGATACTTCAGTCTTCATTTTGTATATCAAAGAAAAATAAATATAAAGATTAAAACAAACTTTTTTTAAGAAATAAAATCATCAAAAATTGTTTTAAAAAAATTAAATCATATACATATTAATTAGTCTAATTTATTACCTGTAATGTTGTGACGCTCCTTTCGAGTTCTGAAATATATTGCAGCTTTCTCACTCTTGATCTTTGCGCTGATTGCCGGTTTGCCAGAATTCTGTTTATCACCCAAAATATAAACTTATGCATGCAGATCAATTACAAAGGCCTTGAAATACTGACAGAATTATGTTTTCGGCTGTTGAATTGCAATGGGTTTTAATTATTTGTATTGTTTGATTTTTTTTACCTCTTAACCCTCTTTGGATCGACGATAGCATCGCCATTGGAGGTTGGTGGAGGTTGCGCAGCTTGTGATTCAGTTTTCCACGAGCTCTCCACCTCTCCTGGTTCATTTTTGGGATGTTGCAGACCCAGGGATGGCGCTGGCTTCTCATCATTGTTGCTATTTTGATCAGACGTCGGCGTCGAAGGGTTCGACGAAGAAACCGTTGGCACCGCAGCCAAGGTGACGGCAACGTCGTCGGAGAACATAGACATAAGCTGCTCGTCGTCCAGGCGATCGAACGCGTTTGTTTCGGCCGTCATCATGGCATTGGTGTCCCTACATTCTTCCACCAACGCTTGCTCAACGAAGGCCACGGAGTCGCTAATGGAACGTCGGTGAGCCCCACGACGTGCCGACGAGAAGTCGAGGAACTCGTCAACCCACGAGGGCTGCTGGTTTTGGTGGTGATTAGAACCATTCATAGTGGCGTTGGTGGAAATGAAGTTTGCCATTGTGGGCAATCTTTGGTGAGGAAAAGAAGGCCAATTTTGGGTCATGTTGGGTATTTTTGGAGGTAATTGTGCCATTCTAAGCTAATGTCCCAAACACCCAAACTCAATATAAAGAATAAAAAAAAAAGGTACCAAAGAGCTCGAAAAGCAAAGCTAATCTTAATCAACAAAACTAACCAACTAACTCTTACAACCAAACCAACACAAAACAAGATGTTTTGTTTCAAAGTCTTTGCAAATTCCTAAAAAATAGAACGCATGAAAACATGACACTTACAAAAGAGAAAGGACCCAAAGACAAATATCAAAATGAACAGTCTTTAAGCTAATGATATACTTACATTTCTGACACTTTAGACCTCTTTTCTCCCACTGGGATTTTGATTATATTTACTTTTTTAATATAATATTTACTTTATTTTAAGGAACCCCCCCTCCCCCTAGGTCTCGGAAGAGGGGGGGAGGTGGGTCACATGGGAGGCGATTGGGGACAGCTAGCAACAGCTGGGGCTGGGACTGGGCAACCGAGGCGTTTTTTCTTTTTCTTTTTTTTTTTTTTCCTGGCCGATGGGGAAAGTTGCAGTGTGAGTTTAATAACCGGAGGAATCAGAACCACCACGTGCCGATGTGACCCATTTCCTTGGCATCAACACTATAATTTTTTAATTTATATATAAACATTATCTAATAATCTTTCCAAACGTAAGGTATATGCATTTGCGTATTATATGCTCTTTTTATACATCTATATATTTTTTATGAGAGCCCTGCACATCCACAAGTTCCTTTGATATTCATTTTCATTGATTATATATATATATATGTACCTTCACACTTTTAACTTACAATTATTGATTTTGATAATAGTTACGGTGTTTCTTTACAAATATTTTATATAATTTTACAATACATTTATTGATCGAGATCAATTTTAGATTTAAAAGAGAGTTTTATCTTGTCTCAATTCATTTATTAAATGAATTAATTTTGAAAATAAATAATTTTTTATATTTTATATTCAAATCCATTTTATATGACTTAAGCTTTCATTTATTACTTTTTTTTAAATATTCCTTAGCATCATTTATATTTTATATGTGTAGAATATATTTATAAAATATAAAAATCATGCTTATAAATAATCCACTAAAGTTATGTCAAATAATAAGATAACAAAATATCAGAGTGGATCCTAACCCATATGATGTATTAAATCAGCAATGTAGCAAATAAATATAGTCCTTTTTGGAAAGGAAAAGAAAAATAGATGGTCCATTTCTTAAATATTTTAATTTGAAATTATACATATTCAGAACCAATGAATGAATTCTATATCTTTTGTATGGTACCAAATAGTTGGTAGAACATTGTTATTGAAAGTTGCTGATAAACTTAGGTAAAAGGAACAGGAAAAAAAATATAAATTTCGAATAACAAAACCTAGATATAAAACAAGAAAAAGAAGCTTTATTAAGCCCATGATAGTAATTAATTAAAAGGGTTCTTAAGGAAAAAAGATTATTAATTATTCCATTTATATTCTCCACAGATACAAATGCATGTGCCTATAAATCAGTACATGGCAAATTGAGTACAGATCATTTAGTTGACAATATGGGGAAGAAAATCTAATGGAAAGGAAGAATATATATTAGTGTAAAATTAATTAATTTTATATATTTTAATAAATTGATATTAAATTTAATAATATAATTATATTAGCTGTTCACGTTAAGTTTTAAATCAATTTAATATCTATATCATTCAATCAAGAGTTTTTTTTATATATGTTTAACAATTAAAATTTTTTATATAAAATAAATAATTAAATATTTTTAATTTATTTAAAATATAAAATATACTATATATATGAATAGAATATAAAATATAATAATTAATTTAAATAAATATAAATTATCTATGCTCGCGTGTACATATATATATATATAGAAAAATAATAATATATAGTGATATTATTATTTGTAGTGAAAAAATGTAGGAAACTTGGGGTAGGGATGAGCTGTGAAAGAAAGGGAACTTGTAAGAATCATGTCCCTCTCCATCCCCCATGTGAACTGTTTTGTAGGAGCCCCCACCCTTTTCTTTGCTTTGTCCCCAAATCAGACTCACATGGAAGGTAATGTGACCCCTATTATTTTTTTCCCCCCCTCGGCCCTCTCTTTCTTTCTCAAGTTTCTTGGTACCTTCCATCATACCATGTTGGCATTTATGTTGGGTATTTTTCTAATAAAAAATTACTTAAAAAAAAATCACTAATCATGATTAGTTGATAAAAAGTTTAACAAAGCATGTTCAATTCCCGCTCTGTCAAGTAAAAGTTTGTCTATAATTATATATTTTAATCCAAGTTTTTTTTAATAATGTACTTGTAAATTCTTCAGCTTTGATCTCATTAATTACGTAATCACACTTTAATCTTTTTGTATTAATAATTAAAATAACTCAAAGTATGGGACCCAGCTGGCTTGAATCAGATGCTTTATACTGTTGCAAGATATAAATTAAAACGTTAAATGCATTAACTTTTAACTTTATCACAACTAGAAAAATAACTATCATGCTTGCGTGTTCTGTTTTTTTTTCCCCTTGTTTAATAAAGTTCAGATTTTGGTTGGTTTTAATTTCATTTAAAAAGTGTACTGTGCATTTTCCCCATTTTCAGCTGTTTGCTTGTTCCTTGGAATACCCTTTATTCTCAGCAAAAATGGGGAAAAAATAAATTGGGCGAAGATTTAAATTAACAGCAAAAATTAGTGAATATTATTATGTTTTAGTTATAATTTAGAAGGGAAATTGGCATCGACAAGTTTTTTTTTTTAATTTTTAACCCAAAAAAAACCTTTGTATAAGAAAAAAATTAAAATATTAAAATTAAAATTTTAAATTTATTTAATATTTTTAAAAACATATAGAATCAATTATCTAAAAAAGCTATCGAATCTAAAATTTAATTCAATTTATTTATGTAATTAATTTTTAAAAAATATATATAATAAATTTAATATTTAAATCTTAAAATATTATCCTCAAATTATAATTTTTATAATATAAGTTTTATATATATATATATATATAAAGTAACTTTGAGAGGAATTTAACAGGCAAAAAAATCAATCAATGTGATGTTATAAGGGCTGGGAAACTTTGGCATTATTTTCCAGCTGTTCAAAACAATCATGTTAGTATATAAACAAAAAAACCAATATTCACATTTCATTAATAAAAATGGATTTGCATGTGCAAACCATGATCGACAAAAATAACTGCAAAAGCTATATTTTTATTTTCTTTTATTATTATCATTATTATTTTTTCAATATAATTTTGGGATCCCAAAAATGCTTCAAATGCCGTACAGAACAGGATGGAAGAGGAAGACAGAAAAGATCAGTGAAATTGAGATGCAGAAGAAGAGAGCATTATTGCATGTGAAAGGAGGAAAATTGAATATAATTTTAAATATGATATAATTATATAATATAAAAATATAATTTTATATGAATTTGTTAAAATTTATATAATATAAATTATTAATTTATTAAAATATATAAATATAATGTATTAAAAATAATTATAATATATAAAAAATATAAAAAATAATATAAATACAGAATTATCTAACCTAGAACTATGGGCCTACTTCTTCCTTTTAGATAATAATAATAATAACAAAAAGGCCCCAGAAAGGAGACGCGTAAACACGTTACAATATAGAAATAAATAAAGGAAAAAATAAAAAGGTTAAGACTTCAGAGATGGTGGTGACCACTTTTGTACAGTTACATCCATTTGCTGTTGCTGTTCAGCCTTGTGATTTTATTCCATTTATATATTTTTTTATATGAAAAAATTTATAATTTTAAAATTTTAAAAAAATTAAAAAAATTTAAATTTATTTTATTTTAAAAAATAATTATATGAATTATTTAAATTAAAGTTATATTCTTATCTCATCTTTTTTTTTATATTTGTTAAATATTTTTCTCTCATTGTACTACGAATTAAGATATTGGTAATCTATTCAAATTTAACTTATTTATTATCAAAATGAACTCAAATTACTTGTATAGGAATCAACTGACTTTGAATTTTTTTTAATGCTTAACTCGAAAAACTTATAGGGCTCATTGGTTTTTATAATATTTTTCATATGTAATAGTATTTATTGTCATGTATAACTTACGTAAATACTCATTATTTTATTTATTAAAAATGGGTAGTTGTATATTTTACAAATAATAAATATTAATAAATACATTAATGTGTAAAGTTTGTTTCATGTTCAAATTTATAAATTTAGTATTTTTTTTAGTTATAATATAAAATTAAAATTGATAAAAATAAAAAGTCAAATTTTAACCATTTTATTTTTTTATCAAATAAATTCATTTATTTTTTAAGACTACTAAAACAATAAAATTTTGAAAATAGCATAATTTAATCTAAAATTTAACATTTTTTATTTATCATCAAATAAATTTTTTAATGAAATACTTTTGATAAAATTATAATTCTTACTTATAAATTGAATAAATCTTATTAATAAAAAAATATTTATAATAAAAATTTACAAATATATTAGATACTTATGACTATTTTTATCAATTTGAAAATTAATCACATTCGTGATTATATATATTATAGATAAATAGGTAAAATAAAAAATAGTATTTATTATCTGTATTTACAATTCTACAAAATTTATTGACTCAAGCTTGAGCAACAAAAGTACATTACGAGTGAAAAGATCAAACGTGAAAATTAAAATTGGTAAGTTAAAGTCGAGTTTCAAACCTTAAGTTTTTAAATCATATCAAATTCAAACCCAAAATTTATCTACTCGACTCAACTTAATTACCTTTAAAATGATATTTCATTGTAAAATATGTAATTTTATGCGTATAAAAAAAATATAAAAACGTATATAACCCACTTTGAACCTAAAAACAATTAATTACATTAAAACTAACCATCTTGTGAATTGAACATAATTATTTATCAGAAAAGTTGGAATAGAAGAACAGTTCAAAGATTTTTATGAATTAAGGTCAACCTGTCCATGGTGTAGGCATGCCATCTTTTTTATGAGTCATCATGAATACTAGGTCTTGACTTTGACATAACTACAAAATTCATAGTTTCTAAGATCCGAGCTTATGTTATACCAATTTTTTTTAATATTAATGTTCGATATTTATATTTTATGTATATTTGAATGTAGTTATGTATAATATTTTAAATATATAAAAAAATTTAAAAAAAATTAAGTATACTTTAGATTTTCTTAAGGGTCTGGCCACGGTTAAAAAAATATAAAATTTAATTCTAAACTAAAATTTGAGCCTTGCTGATGGCCCAAATCACCATTTAAAAAAATAAATATTAAAAAATTATTTTTATGTTAATATTTATTTATTTTTATAATTAAAATTAATTAAAATATTATTTAATTAAATAAATACTGAACTGAGCTAGGTCAAACTAGCTTGGATCAAAAAATCTCATACCCAAACTTGAGTTGTATGGATTATTTAACTTTTGAACAGATTTAATATACTTATATTGAATATATACTTTATGTTTGGTACTCTAAATTTGAATGGCGTAAGATGGAGCAATGGCCATACATTTTTTTTCCTTGTATCTTGAATTCAGTATTGACCTTCGTATTTGAAGATACGAAGATTTTTCCTATTTTCTGCCACAAATTTCATTTTCGTTTTGGTCCCCCCCACCTCTAACTTTTAGCGTTTTGGCTTGGACCACGACTGGAGGGACCCTATACTGAAACCATCCTTGGCCACTATGCTGGCCGTGGAACCAACCTGAACCTGGAGTTGTAGACTCAGTT
>JAQSVH010000001.1:12214954-12225641 GCA_029448705.1 Adansonia digitata | reverse complement strand
TGGGAGATTCGTTATCAACCAAGGTTTATTACTTAGCAATAGAGGGCGGTCTCAGGCCCACAAACCAATGAAAGGTCCTATGTTACTTGGACTTCTGTATGACACTAGTACATTCAATTTTTTTTTCTAAAGGTTTCCTTGTATTCAGAGGGTTATATCCCTACATCCATGTCTAAATGTGTTTAGACATGAATACTTCAATAAAAATGAACAGTCGGAGCAACACAGAAAAGGTCATCCCATGAAAACTAGAACAACAATATCAAACAAATCCCACAGTAATTTTCTCATAATTCTTGGATAACAGGTAAAAAATAGTAACATACATACTGTTGCTTATTCCGAAAATGACTGTTGTATTAAGCAGTTATAATTCAGATTCATGCAAGAAGTAAAATGAATACTAAAAAACCAATTACATGTGAATAGCATATCCATGTCGAAGGAATGAGCTGCCAGCTCCACATATCGTGTATAAACCATCAATAAAATCTGTCGGCGAATCGGGAATATCCACAGGCTTCCACCGGAGCTGAGTCGGGTTTGCAACCGTATTGGACCCGTCAAATTCACTCACGAGCTTGTTGTGACTCGGTGCACGAGGCCAAAATGGCTCGTGAGTAACCGATGGTTTGATTCTATATAACCAACTTTTCACAGAAATTTTCAAAAAAAAAAAAAAAATCAATAACATAAATCCTAAACAAATTTCCTTTAATGTAAACTAAAATAAAATTAAATCTACTGAAAGTTAACGAAATAATTGTATACAGTACACTTCTATTATTATCGTTATTACTTCTTTTTTTTTGTTGCAAAAACTTAGCTTTTATTAACATCACTAAACAAATTGTTTTAAAAATATCAAACTTTAAAATAATAAAAATTATAACATTACCTGCGTTGATTAAGCTTACGAGGAGAAGTAAAGGAAGTGCCGGAGATCTGCTCAGCATAGAGTCCAAAAGGGCAAATAAGAGGACTATTTTGGCCACGTGGCAGAGCTCCGGCGATCGCCTCCGATGAAAAATGATTGCCGAATCCTGATTGATACTCCAAATCATCAGGAAAACCCCCCAAACCGTCGCCTTTTATAACCTCCACCGCCGGCTTCTCCATCTTTCTCGGAATTTTTTTTTTCTCTCTTTTAAAATGTCTGAATTGATTTTTACGAGAAAATCTTGAAAGAGAGTTGTGAATGAAGGGATTGAGATCGAGAGATGTTGACGTGGCAGTTTCATCTGTTGGAGAAACGTAAGGTACTCTGCAACTTCTTTTTTTATACAGTAAAAAGCAGACAAACGAATTATCCATATATTAATAATTTCGCTTAATTAATAGAGAGTATAATTTATTTATAATTCATAATTTTTTAATAAAATTTTATTTTTATTTTTATTTTTAAAAATTATATTTATTATTTATAATTTTTATAAATATTTTATTTTTATTTATGATTTTAAGAAATTATATATTTATTCATAATTTTTAAAAATTATATTTATTATCCATCATCTCTCAAAAGATTTTATCATTTATCAATTTTTAGTCAATAGTAAAAAATTAATAAAATATCCATTTAGTGATATGATGATTTTAAAAAATTATATATTATTTATTCATAATTTTTAAAAATTATATTTATCATCTATAATCTTTTAAAAAATTTTATCATTTAATCCATTTTTAGTCAACAGTAAAAAAATTAATAAAATATTCATTTAGTGATATGACAAAATTCATATACTAATTTTTATCAAATTTATGTGTATAAATTTTTTTTATATTTTTGAAAAAAATTATATAATATGTATATACTTTGTATTTAATATATTTAATTTTGATAAAATAAAACTTATTTTGTGAATGCTAAATTGAAACTTAATTATAAATTTTTTAAAATCAATATTTGCAACAAGTTTTTTCATATTAATAAAAGAAAAACAATTTTATTTCTTATTTTCCTTCTAAACCTCTTATTTTTCAAATAAATATAAATTTTATTTGAAAGATATATTATATATAACATCATAAAAATATTTTTCATCTTTCAAAAGAATTTGTGAAGAGATTTTTTTTTTTAGAATTATATGATTTCATGTTTTTAAAATTCATTTTTTATTCGATTTTAAACTTTTTTAAATTATTAATATTTTTTATTTTTCATACAAAAATAAATTTTATTCAAATAAAATAGATGTATTATTATTTTAAACACACAATTCACATATATAATACTAACTTCTTATAGCCCTTTACATATGTGTACAGTATCAAGTGACTTAACAATTAAAATGAAAGTGAATATTGGTTTACTAAATTTTTAAAAGTTATAGATGAAAATAAAATACTAATTAAAGATTGAAAATGATAAATATAGCTTTTGAAGGTAATGGATGAAAATTAAACATTAATAAAAGATATGAATGATGAATGCAATTTTTATACGTCATGGATGAAAATGAAATATAGATAAAAGATTATAGATCATCAATGAATTTTACTTAGTTAATAAAGTATCATATTTTCAATTTAAATCTATATATTAAAATAATAATCTTATTTAATGTATAAAATGGTAATTTAATAATTTTTAAGACAAAAAATATATAAATTAATAATCGAGGTTTATGGCAACTTGAATTCCTGTATAAATTAAAAAAATTAGAAAATACTTGAATTTGATACTTAGGACACGCATAAATGCTTAAAATAATAGATGCCTGTAAAAGGTTAGAGAGGACGATTGTGACACAATGGAGATCAAAGTGTACAGAATGTTTGCCCTTACTCAATTTATTTGTGCTTGTTTGGACATCTCGAAGTTCTTAGCGTGTCATTTGCTCATGAGATTTTGATGGTTGACATTATAAGTGACCTTCACTTAGTAAAAAAAAAAAAAAAGTTCAGTTTTTAAAGAGCTGAACGATATTCATGTGTCTTCTATGGTATGAAATTAAATTTCTGGACTTGTTGGCTTTGACTCTAAACCTATCAAATTTAACATTAATAAAAGAAAGTAGTAACATACTTATATAAAAATTAAACCATAAAATTGTTTATAATTAGTAAATATTGAATATATTTATTTATAAATAATTAGATAATTATTTTAAGATATTATCCTATAAAGATTTTAGTTATAGGCAAATTATTAAAGGGATCTTGACCGTTGATCGTATAATTTCTAGATGATGGAGATAAGACATAAGAGCGTATTTCTTATCGTTGGACCGTTAAGTTACGGCTTTTTTCTTATTATTTCCTACTAAGAAATTCTCTCTTTTTTTTTTTTTTTAATTTATCTTTTTGAAAAAAAAAATTTATTTTGGACTTTTTAATTATTAGTTCCTTGGCGTTCGCGATATTCTATTTTTCCAATTATAAACTTTCAAATTCGGAAAGCTTTTATCTTTAATATTTATTTTGATTCCCGACCTCCAAAACTCTGAAGAAAGTTTAGTGTAAATAGTAAGAAATTAATTAAAAAATATTAATAAATACATTAATTTGATTTTGGGGTTTTCCTTATGGGCTGGCCTTCCTTTTCCTGTTTTAGAGCCACTCTTCAACTTCTCATATGTTGGAGGATTTGCTTTGGTTCGAATTGAACGAGATTTAATAATTTTTTTATTCGGATGAATTTTAGTTTAATTTAAATTATTATTAAATTTAAAATAATATAAATATTTTTATTTAAATTTAATAAAAAATATAAATATTTTATAAGCAGTAAAATATTAACGTAAATTTCACGTAATATTTTTATGAATTTAAATGATGATTGATTAATTATAATGTGATTATTGTGAATAATAAACTCCTATATGAAAAGCTAAATTTGATAAGAAAGTCGATTTTTTTCAAAGATAAAAGTCTAAAAATAAAAAAAATTCATAGTTAAATCATATCTAAAAGGAAATAAATTTTAGAATACTAAAAATAGCTTGAAAAATAACCATAAACTAAAAAGGATTTTGTGTAATAGTTTTTGAATATTCAACATTTTTCAAAATTAAATTGAATTTGAGTATAAGATAGCGAAAAATTGTTCTGAATCCATTATAAATAGTAAATTCTATCCAAATCCAAAAATTATTTAATTAATATACCTAAATCTAAAAATTAAATAATAATAAATATCTAATTTTTAGCTATCCATAGTGAAAATAGTTATTAGTATATTATCTAAGAAATGATTTAATATATAGATATTAAAATTTTTTTAACTTCACAAACAAAATTAAAATATTATCATATATCTCATTTATTTATTTTTTAATTATAAAATAAAAATATATAATAATTTTTTAATTCTACTTATTAAATTAAAAAAATTATGCTATTAATGCAGTAGATAATTACCCTATTATTATGCTATTAAAGAGGCCACTCCAAAAATCCGAAAAATCCAGCAATGCCCCTAAATCGGATTAATAAAAGTGGGCCCCGATCAACAAGTCCAATTTTCTGACCGACCCGAGTCGACCCTTTATCCCTTTCTCAATCTAAGCCTCCGTTTTTCTCTCTTATCTTTTTTGCAATTTCAAAATCTCTTCTATCCGATGCCACCGATCTCTGCCAGTTGATAAAATTTCCCAAAAAAAAGTTCTGAACTTTTTCAAAATCCGATAGAAGAACCCGACCCAGTGATCTGAAATGGCAGCGTATAGAGCGGACGACGACTACGATTATTTGTTCAAGTTGGTATTGATCGGAGACTCAGGTGTTGGGAAATCGAATTTGTTGTCGAGATTTACTAGAAACGAGTTTAGCCTTGAATCAAAATCCACAATCGGAGTCGAATTTGCCACCCGAAGTATTCGGGTCGATGATAAGGTCGTTAAGGCCCAGATTTGGGACACCGCTGGACAAGAAAGGTACAATTTTTTTTAGAACTTATTTTCTATATTTTATGATTACTCTTATTCATCATTTCTTTTGGTTTGGTTTTTATTAGTTTAAGGGTTTTGGAATTTTAAGAGATTTGAGGAGAATGTGGTGTTTTCTGAGTTGCTGGATGGGCTGGTTAGAATGGGTATTTGAAAATTTGGATATTTGGAGCTGTTTGGTAGCTGGGGAAATGTAGGAAAATTATATTCAAGTAGTTCTCATCTTCTCATTTTTTGTTTGTTTGTCTGTTTTATAAGGTTTTTTTTTTTTTTTAATTTTTATTTTCGGGTAATTTTTGGAATTTTTCAGAGATTTGAGGAAAAGAATGTGTTCCTAGACTAGCGTATTAGTTTGATGAAATGGGTATTAAGATTTTTTTTTCTTTGTTTAGGTTGTTTGGTTGCTGAGAAAATGTGAAAGTACCGAGTAAGGTGCATTCAGAATTGTCTTTTTCCTCTTACTGTTAAAGCATTTCGACTTGGATTTTGTTATTTGTTAATTTTTTTTTTGGGTGTTGGTGTATCGATCGACATTTAAGCATATTTGAAAGATAATTTTCTTATTTAGCATGATGCAAATTCGATTTGATTTATAAATTAGCATATGTTAGGTTATATACAAAAGCCCACGGTTGGCTTACTAATGAATGAGCTACAAAGAACATTTCATTTGGGTCTAATTGATAAATGGTACGGTTGGATCCTTGAATGAAAAGGTGGAATAAACCTACTTAAAAGTCCTAGTTGAACCATCAACTGTATTTGTAAGCATATTTACAATATAGGTTTATTGAAGAGGATTTCACTTGTATATTGAATCTATGGATCATTGTGCTTTTTATCATTCACTTTAGGGAGATTTGTCAGTAACCTGTTATGAATTCTATTTTTAACCTTGTTCTAGTCTTAAAATTCTTTATGATATTCTGAAATTTAGGATTTTCTTGTAATGTCTGTTTCAGTTCCGATGAATGTCCTATTATCTGTAAACTTTGATGCTTGGACTCGTATGAAAAGCATCTTTGCATGCCTTCAGAGGGCAAGTCTTCTAGTATGCTTTAACTCTGTGTATCATGCGTGATGCAGGAAGAAGGCTAGTGTTGCATGCTAAGATAGTTTGCAATAGTACTTTCTAGTTGCACGGGTAATTTTCCAAGTGATATTTCCATGGGAAAAAGATCCCAAAGTGAGGTTCCACAATATCATATGTTGAAGTGAAAATTTTAATTGTAAAAGCTTTAGATATACTTCATTTATGAGTTCAAATTAAATAAAATTTGCATTGAGAACTTCTAGAGTATGAAATGAAAATTTTGTGTTGTATCTCATTGAAATCAAATGTTTACATGCCTGAATTTCCACTCCGCTGTGCAACATTTCATTTTAATTGCTTGGTCAATTGTTTTTATTGCCATGAATTTCGTTAAGTGTGAATCATAATAGTGCAGTACTCGCTGATACTTATCTTTGATGATGAGGACTCAATAGAAGACTCTGATGATTAGTTTTGCCTGATATAAGAAACTGATACCTTCGCTTGAGAGGCATTAAAACTAGGCTAATGTGAGGTGTTGTTGTTTTAAAAGGAATTATAAATGATTTTCTGCCATCATTTACGTTGTGAATGCCTGATACACAGTTTCTTCTATAATGGATGTGTTTTGTTAGCTTTCTGAGAGTTGTTTTCTTGTAATATATATATATATATATTTTGAAAGATACCGGGCAATTACAAGTGCATACTACCGAGGAGCTGTTGGTGCGTTGCTTGTCTACGATGTCACTCGACATATTACATTTGAGAATGTTGAGAGATGGTTGAAGGAACTACGAGATCACACAGATTCCAATATAGTGATTATGCTTGTTGGTAACAAGGCAGACCTGCGACACTTGCGTGCTGTTTCCACTGAGGATGCCAAGGCCTTTGCTGAGAGAGAAAATACCTTCTTCATGGAGACATCTGCCCTTGAGTCCCTGAATGTCGAGAATGCATTCACCGAAGTGCTAACTCAAATATATCGTGTGGTCAGCCGAAAAGCACTTGAATTAGGGGATGATCCTGCAGCATTGCCTAAGGGACAAACCATCAATGTTGGCACCAAGGATGATGTTTCAGCAGTCAAGAAAGTTGGCTGCTGTTCTGCTTAATTGTGAGATGATTTTGAGTGTCCAAAGTTTCCTCTAATTTTCATCTCATTAATCACAAGACCTTCCTCATTCTGTTATGATCCTTGAGCTTCCCCGAGATTTGAGGTTGAAGTCAAAGAAAAATATCGTCATCTCCCAAATTTCCTTCATTTGATTTTAGTTCCCCTTTCATGGTAATTTTAGGTTATCGTTCTTCCTCGTGTAATGTTCCATTTCATAGTTTCGATAGTTTTGTGTTTTATTTGATCACTTTAGAATGCATAGTTTGTTATGGCAGATCTAGTTTTGGTACTTTTAAATGATTTTCGTTAGTCATGGATGATAAAATTTCAGTGACTTATGATACTATATATGAATTCCTTAATAGGTCCCTTTGAATTTATTTGGACCGAGTCCTGTAATTAGTACACAGATGGGAGCATAGTTGGGAGCAGACATCATCATAGTTTTGCATATATAATTTATAGCTTATGTTTCTGTAGATTGGTTCTCATAGTATAGGAAGAAATGAAATAGTATTTGACAGCAAAAACAGATTACAAAATGTGTTGTCAAGGGGATTTAGAGACTTAGAAAGATGATCACCCATGTATTAGCATGGAAAACCAACCCTATAATTTTTTTTAAGTAAAAATTTTTAATCTATTCATAGCCCGACACTATATTTAATTAACCTAGGAGGATGTTATGTATCTCTATCCTCTTGAACCTGTAGTCTTCTTGTCAACAACATTGCCAACATGTATGTACTTGCCTGGAAAACCAACCCTATTTCCAACAAGTGACAAACCCAAATCTTTTTCTTTGTCGGACAAACGAATTTTAAAGCGTGAGAACTGTATATCCAATAAATCAGTTTTGCGGGAAGAGGACAATGGTCAAATAAATCGATTTTACGGAAAGAGGATAATGGTAAAATAAATCGGCTTTACGGGGATAAATTAGTTTTGCGTGGGGAGGATAATGGCCAAATATATTGGCTTTATAGAGGTAGAAGATAATGGCCGAGTGACACTCGGAGATTCCGAAGAAAGTAGCATAGAAGAGAGCGATGCCAAAGCCTTCTGGACTTGACGAGAAATTGAGGGACCTGCCTATAATTACGTTGCTCAACAGTTTGATGACCATTCTACTAACAAGGCCATGTCTCATAGAATAAAGACCACATAGATTTAAGAGAAAATGGTCAGTTCGCTAAAGACAAATTGAATTAAGTTCTGTGGTTTTTAGTGCATTTTGAAGCCAGAGAAAATACATTGCCAAAGGACAAATTTTCTGAGTCACTTTTTTGGGGTTTTGGGTCGTCTGGGTTGCCTTTTAGGTGGCTTTAACACCCCCATCCATCAAGTGGCTGCCCAACGATTGAAGAGGCATTGCCTGAGAGGTTTCAAGAGAGGGTGTGGTTAAAACACTGGGTTAACTGGATAAATTTAGGAACATGGAGAGCTCTGTTTTAATGTTTGTTGAGTGGGTGTTTGTAATCTCTATTGTAATGGATTTTTATTTCTCATCCTTGAATGTAGGCAGTTGAGTGTGTACATGTTAATCTCGTTTTAAATATGGTTAAACTCGAAAATTGACAGTTGAATGTGTGTATATGTTAATTTTGTATTTAAATACGTTTAAGCTTGAAAATTCCCAACATGGTGATGGAGCAATGTTGACGTCTTTGCTCAGTGACAGTCATTGTCTTGATTCCCAACCTGATTGATCTAATATAGAACACCAGATTCTTTGGTGGTAGAACTCAAGGTAGCTATTTAAGGCAAAGAGTGAAGGAAAAAAAAAAAAAAAAAGCAGATTTCCAAGGACAGTGAAAGTGGCTCATCTGCTTAAAAAAGAGAACCATGCCAAGTTGAAACTAATCCTTCTCTGAATCGAGTCTTCAAAAACCAGATATCAATAATTTCATCCAAGGTTTAGAAGATTTGATCTGAAAAACTGAATAAATTGACAACAACAAAAAAGCTGGCGAGCTTTGCTTAAGAATCTTACGAATTTAATTCAATTTCGTGATTTCTATCATAAAGCCCAACAAGGTTCCTCAAAAAAAAAAAATAAAAAAGACTGAGAAACCAAGTAGCCATGCATACAACAGATGACAACGAATATAAGGTGAAATTTGTAAAAGAAGTTAGTATCTTTTGGCATGTAATTGACGTGACAAAACTTTGATTATTCCAATGGCAATTATAACTATTTCCTTAATGACAGGCAAGCTTTGAATGGACGTAAAATAAGTTTCTTATCAGCGTAAAGTAAAAGGAGCCGTTAGATTTGAATTATTGTATCTGAGCCGTTCGTTAAAAACCAAAAACAAAACTTGGTTCACCTGTTAATCAGGTGGAAGGACAATTTCAGAAAAAGGTAAAATACAATAATAATTACCAAGAGCATAAAACCAAAAAATAATTTCAAAAGAAGAAATAACAATTATTAAAATTTTTCATAAAAAATTGTAACTAATATTTTACCCTATTTTTTGTCGTTCTTTTGGCTACTTTTGTCCTTGGCAATAATTTAGTGGGTCAGTTTGTACATTTAGTTATTATCATTTCGTATATTTAATTATGATAGGTCATACTTTAATTATAATATTTCGTACATTTAATTATAGTCATTCGTACATTTATTTACTATTTTTATATAGCAATTTGAAATTTAATATAAATTTTTTATTTTATTATTTTTATATAATAATTCAAGATTTTATATATATAATATCGAATTCTAAAATAAACTTGAATTATATTAAATACTGGATAAATATAAAAAATAATTAAAATTTAAAAATAATTAATATTAAATCAAATTACTTTTCTCAAATTAAAAATAATATATATTATACATATTATATATAATATACATTATATAATACATATATAATATAATGTAATTTTATAGATATAATATAATATAGTATAATATAATATAATATAATATATTAGACATAAAAAATATAAAATATATGCTAAAGCACATATGCAAAGTATTTTTGTTCATCTATTATCAACATCATCTTGAGCATGGCTTCATATATGCTAAAGCTGATTATTCTTATATAATGAAAGAATGACGTTTGAATGAAAAAAATTAAACTTGTAAATAAAAAATAAAAAATACAATTGATTATTCTTATATAGTGAGATAATCACAACTCACTATTTTTGGAGATCTTTGTTTGAGTAAAAAATTTTTAATTTTTAATATTGAAAACAAAAAAAAAAAAGTAAATAATGCATATTATAATTTAATATATATAATTTATAACCTCCACTAAATTACTGTCATAGAGAAAGGCAATTAAAAGATAAGATGAAAAATATTGATAAAATGATAATTATAATTTTCTTATTAATATTTTTAATAATTGTTATTTCTTTTTTTAAAAATTATTTTTTTCTTACTTTTATCCTTTTAATAATTATTATTGTCTTTCATTTTTTGGTAATTCTCCCTAAAATATTCTCTTTCACTTGCACGCAGCTCACAGCATGTTAGCATTTAATATAAATATTTTTTATTATTTTTAAATAATTTAATATAAAATATTTTTATTTTTATTAAATGATATATATTAATATAAAATATATTATATAGTTTATATATAATATATATTATTTTTAATTATTTCAAAAATAATT
>JAQSVH010000001.1:12185074-12207076 GCA_029448705.1 Adansonia digitata | reverse complement strand
CAAAAAATAATTTCTAGAAAATTATAGTTAATTTTCTTAAGGAAATATTTTACATACATATATTATAGAAAAGATAATATTTTTATATAAATCTGTAATATTTATATATAAATTTGGTAATATTTGTAGATAACAAATTACATATATACATTATCTTCTAAGATTTTTTACATAAATATATTACATATAACACAAATTACATAAAAATATTTAATACGTATTTATATTACCAATGGTAATAAATGTATGTTATAGATAATATAATTTATGTAACTATAATATTTTTTGATATAGTACTTTTATTATCTGTTGATAATATATTTATGTAACTTATAAAATTTTTATGTAAATGTAATGAATTTATGCATTATAACTTTCCTTATCTTCTATCATAATTTTTGCAAGTGAATAATGTTTATGTGTAATTGTAAAAAAATGTGTAATGCTTATTCACATTACCTTTTATAATATACATGTGTAATAGATAATATAATTTATGTAATTATAATATTTTATGTAGTATTATTTTCTATTACCTAATTATAATAAATTTTTGTAACTTACAAAATTTTTATGTAAATGTAATAGATTTATGTATTACAATTTTTATTATTTTTTATCATAATTTATGCATGCAAATAATTTATAAGTGTAATTATAATAAAAATATGCAATATTAAGTTATATTACAAATCATAATAATTTATGTAATAGATAATATAACTTATATAACTATAATATTTATTAATAATTTTAATTTTTTTTAATAATAATTTATGTAACTTGTAATATATTTATGTAATTATAATAATTTTATATATTATTATATAATAATATATGTAAAAAATAAAAAATAAAAAAAAATAACGGACATACCTTACGAGATGGAGCGCCCCTTGAAGTTCCCATAATAGTCGTGGTTGGATATTCTTGGTAGTCGTGGCTTTAATAATTACAAGAATGATAGGACGTCCGTAGAATCCAAACGGAGGAGCCTTTAGAAATTAAGCCATCGCCCCACCACTGAAAAAGGCAGCGGGAGTTCCTTGCACTGAAAGTAAATTTCAAGAAACAGAAAAAACAGGTGCCATAGAATCCAAATCGACTACGGATCCTCAGCATCAACACCATCACTTTGTGCAAAGCAAAAGATGAGCAACTCCCAGAGCTCCAAACTTCACCTAGCCATGTTTCCATGGTTTGCCTATGGCCATTTCATTCCCTTTCTTCGCCTCTCAAACAAGCTGGCTGAAAAAGGCCACAAAATCTCTTTCTTTTTGCCTAAAGGGGTGCAACCGAGGCTTGAAAAGCTTAACCAATATCCCCACTTGATTCAGTTCTTTCCTCTAGTTGTTTCCCATGTGGATGGCCTCCCTCCAGGGGCTGAAACTACATCTGTTGTTCCTATGGAACTCCAAAAGTACCTTGCTTTTGCCTTAGATCAAACCCGAGATCAATTTAAAGCCATCTTGGAGGTTACAAAACCTGACATGATTTTTTATGATTTCGGGTTTTGGATTCCATCTTTGGCTTGCCAACTTGGGATCAAGTCCATAAACTATGTAGTGGTTTCGTCGATGGCGCTGGGGCTATGCACTATGAAAGTGGCAAAGGAAATGAGTGTAGAAGAACTGATTAAAGTACCTCCTGGTTATCCTTCTTCCATTGTGAAATTCAAACCTGAAGAGGTTGCTGTAGTGTTATTTAAGGCTGAAGATTTCGGAAGTGGATTGTCGTTTCAGGATCGTATAACAGCTAGCGCGAAAGAAAGTGATGCCATAGCCTTCAGGACTTGCCGTGAAATTGAGGGACAATATTGTGACTATGTTGCTCAACTATTTGGAAAGTCGGTTCTGCTATCAGGGCCTTGCTTGGCTGAAAAACAGACCGAACAACTTGACGAGAAATGGGTTAATTGGCTAAGCAGGTTCGGGCCAGGTTCTGTTGTGTTCTGCTCATTTGGAAGCCAGAGTGTTTTGCAAAAGGAAGAGTTCCAGGAGTTACTTCTTGGGTTTGAGTTGTCTGGGCTGCCTTTTCTGGTAGCTTTAGCACCACCCCGAGGGTGCTCGACGGTGGAAGAGGCACTGCCTGAGGGGTTTGAAGAGAGGGTTCAAGGAAGAGGGTTGGTCCATGGGGGTTGGGTTCCACAAGAGCTGCTACTAAGCCACCCATCCATTGGGTGTTTCGTGAGTCACAGTGGGTATGGATCAATGTGGGAGTTTTTGCTTAGTGACTGCCAAATCGTATTGATTCCTGAAACTGGAGAACAAATTTTGAACACCAGATTGATGGTAGAAGAACTCAAGGTTGGGGTTGAAGCAAAGAGAGGAGAAAACAGGCAGATTTCAAAGGAGTCCTTAAGTGAAGCCATCAAGTTGGTGATGGACAAGGACAATGAAACAGCTAGTCTGTTGAAGAGGAACCATGCCAAGCTGAAGCAAATACTTTCTAACAAAGATCTTCAAGAAGAATATATCAACAATTTCATCCAAGCTCTCCAAGATCTTATCAAATAAGAGTCAAGGTTGCAAAAGAAGTTAAAATCCAATTTTAGAATGCCAAAGTTTAGTGAACTTGTTTGTTGGTGTACTTGTCTTGCTTTCTTTCTTATTGTCTCGTATCAGATTCTAATCTGAAATAATGCAATAAGTTTACCGTTTCCTTCAAATTTCTCGACAATTAAGGAGTAGGTGGCAATCACTGGGTAATTCCCCACCGATGAATGAAATCACGATTCAACAGCATCAAGGAAGGAAGCATGTTGCATGTGCGATAGGAAAGGCAGCAAACAGCAGGCAAGGGGAGAACCAAGACAGAAAGAGTCAGCGTAAAGGAAAAAAAAGCCACAAAAAGAACTAGACCTTCGAGATATGATTGAAGGGGGAATAGAACCAAGTGGAAGAGTTAACAAAAAAATTGATGATCTTTTTATTTCATCCTCTTGTTAAATAAAAACTCAAATCATTTTTATATTTTATGTTGACAAAAAAATCCAAAAAAAAAATCTTTTCATATCCTTATGATATCTCATCAACTTTTTTTTTTTTTTTTGACTTTGATAAATTTGGATCTGTGTTAGCTTATCGAAGAAATCTTTGAAACTTCTTTATTTTTATTTTCAATAAACTAAAAGAAAAAAGTGATCTAGCTAAACAAGCAAAAACAAAGGTTGAGTGAATAGTAGTGCGTGACGTGAATATGACTAATTAAGCTTCCATACATCTAAAATTTATATATAGGATGCATTATATATATATATATATGAGAGTGCAATTTAACAGAAATTAGGAAAGGTAAACTTAAGTATTGGGGATTGAACCCAGTCTTGTAGTAGATAGATGGATGCAATGTTGATTATAAACTTAAATAAACATTGGGACGAAAAATATAAAATAATATTTTATTATTAATTAATTTTTTTATAAACCGAATCGAATTTGACTAAATTTGGCCATTAAATTTCAAAGCCATAGCTATTTATCTTTTTTTTTTTTCTCGTATTTATAGAACAGAGATCCCATACTTAAATTGGTTCAGTTTAGACAAACTTAATACATTTTTTATAGAAATGAAGATCTGGTCAAAATCATGACTCAATTTGATTTCTGGCTATCCTTCGTAAATGTATGGAATTTTTAAGAGTAAAGATGTCCTCCATTTTAAGTTTTTTTATTCACTATTTTTAAATACAATTTTAATTATTATTTTATAAATATGATTTTTACTGTTTATATATGAATATTACATATATAAATGATGGTTATAAATATATTAAAAAGTAATGGATAAAAAAAATAACGAAAGAGAGTTCCACCAATTTTTAAATAAATTTCTTCAACAAATTATTACAATCAAAAGTTCACAATTTAAAAGTAATTCGCTGATTACCATTCTATAATCATTCAGTCTTTGCTAAAATAAACTTTTCAATTTAATTTGTTAGAAAAATATTTTTTTTTCAATTTATTTTTTGAAAAATTAAATCTTTTAAATTACTCACTGTGTAAATTAAAAACAACATGCACGTATTGATGCAAATATTTCGCTCTATTTTTAATTTCTTTTTTGTAAGTCTTATGCTTCTTTTTCCACTTATTATTGGATAGAACAACTCTCGCAGAGTAGTTAATTTTGAGGTTCAATTAAACTATAATAATAAGTTGACTGTATCATCTAACGTAATTTAACCCCTTTATCATAAAACTGTGTAATTTAATTTTTATCCTTTTAAAATTGATGTGGCTATTTAACTTCAGTAAAATATTAACGTATTTGTATTTGTATTTGATGGTAATAAAATATAACATTTTAAAATAAAGTAGATAACTTTAATAACCAACTTGATGCAAGTACAACATCAAATCTAATGGTCTACTTGGCATTTTTCAATTGGCCATGTAAAAAAACAATGATATACCCAGAACCAGAAAAAAAAAATAGAAAAGATGGTCTTCTTGCTTGAATTTTAAGGTCTTACTCTGAAGTTTTATACAAAGATTAAAAAATCAAGTCGAATCGGTTGAATTATTAATTATTAATTTTATCACATTTTAATATTAATTGATTAAAAATAAAAAATAATTAAAAAATTTTAAAAATAATATAAATAACATAAAAATTCAAACTTTAAAAGATACTAACAACAAAACGCAATATAGTTTTTTTTTGTTTTTTTCCCCCCCAATGCATGGATGGAGAAGCAGCTAAATCACGTCAGCTTGTAATTTGCAGAATGCAGATGATAATCAATAACGGTAGAAAGGAAAATGGGTTTTATATTTTGGGTTTAAATTTGGTTGGGTCACTTTTGGGTTATATTTTGGGTTTAAATTTAGGATTCAGTTCTATAGATTTTTTTTGCAATTTCAAACTTTTGAGCTTTTGATAGTTCTATTCAGTTCGCGAAAACTCTATTTCAATGTATAGTTTTAAACTGTTGAACCAATTTATTTTTGATTAAATCGATCGATGTGATTTGATTTTTTTATTATTAATTTTATATGAATGTAATTTAATTTTATGATTTTTTCCACCATAAAACATAACGACGTACTTATAAAAGTCAGAAACTAAGTAGCCAATAGCCATACATACAACAGGACAAATGCACGTTACGTCATATAATAAGCTGAAATTGGTAATAGAAATTTAGTGTCACTGGGCATTGCACTTCACGTGAGAAAAACTTTTGTCAATTTCAACGTCAGATACAACAAGTTCTGTAACGACAGACAAGGTTTGATTGACATATGACGTAAAATTTGATTAAAAAATAATATTAAAGTAATATTAATATATAAATATTTTAAAATTATATGATATAATTATTAATATATGAAATTTTATATGAATATTGTTATATTTTAAGGGTTTGATTGTCTAAATGTTTAGAGAGGCAAACGATATTTACTCGATTAAACTCTAAAAGCTCGATTCACTAGTCACCAAATAAGCAATGAAATGTATTCCAAACACTAATATGCCTACTCGTCTTTTCGATAGGAACTATTAAATATCACATCTTACAATCACTGGGACCAATAAACACTACATCATGAATAAGATGGCTTCTATTCTAAATCAATGGGGGATCACCGATATCTTCAGATAAATACGACTATCCCAACTAAAAGACTAGCAGATTGACACTTAGCTGCACCTGGGCAACGACAAAGGGCATCTGGTGTACACTCCTCAAAGCACCTAGGCATAGAAGAGGCAAGGAAGTCCCAAGGCTAAGGCATGAACCCGTTCCCTCCTCAATTTCTTCCCAAGGCTAAGGCATGAACCCGTTCCCTCCTCAATTTCTTCTTCTTCATTCTCTCCTCGCTCAAAGTTCTTAGCTCTTATCATCAACTTAAGTACAAGAGTATATTCTAGAATCTCAACTCTGATGTCTTCCTTACTTTCCTTGGTGTTTCATGTTCAACTTTCACTTTCCAAACTAAACTCCGCCGACTTATTTAAATAAATATTAATAAATATAAAATATTTTAAATATATCAATAATAAAATAAAATATGCATATACATCGTGAACAGTGTAATGCTACGAGATTGAAACCTTATTTGGATCCATCATACCCATAGTACGATCGAGTCCAAAGGGAATATTCTCTCCAAACCGCGGTGGGCGTTAGGATTTAGGATTGCAGAACGATTGTTAACCACTGTCCCTCCAGTTTTCACTAGAAGGACACTCACCCTTGTCTTTTTTTTGGTCATTTTAGTAATTTGTTATGTTGCTTAGTATTTAAGATAAGATTACTTGTCCACCTTATACAACATATAAAAGTTGTCAGGTATGTTAAAATTTATAAATTATTTATTTTTATAATTTTATATTTTTACTTGTTTATTTTTATTTGAAGGTTTTTTATTTTTTATTTAATACAATTAATAAAATTTATTTTTATATATTAATTAATTAAAATATTTAACTAAATATGTAAATTGTTAAAATTTTGAATTCATATTATTAAAAAATATATCAAAATAATTCATCAATATATTTTTATATTAATATTTTAAATAATTATTTTTTATTTTTATTTTAGTGTTACTTTATGGTCTAAATACATACTTCATTAATAATTTTAATTTTAATATTTTAATATCCAATTTTATTATTATAATAATTAATTTTTATCATAATTATTAATTTAAATTTCATCGTCAAAATGGATAAAAAACCAACGGCATGACGTCCATGGAATCGAAATGTACGACCCTTTGCAATTAAGCCGTCGTCGCTACCTCTAAGAAAGGGAGAGGCAGTTTATTAAATTGGAAGTAAATTCCAAGAGGGGAAAAAAAATTTAGAAGGCTTGAAGGAAGGTGCTTTAGAATCCAGATTCATACTGGTCCTTTCTCGCGTACTCTCAACACTATCACCTTTTGCGAAAGTCAAAAGATGAGCAAATCCCAGAGCTCCAGACTTCACCTAGCCATGTTTCCATGGTTTGCCTATGGCCATTTCATCCCTTTCCTTCACCTATCAAACAAGCTGGCTCAGAAAGGCCACAAAATCTCCTTCCTTTTGCCTAAAGGGGTGCAACCAAGGCTGGAAAAGATGAACCAATATCCCCACTTAATTCAGTTCTTTCCTCTCGTTCTTTCCCATGTAGATGGCCTCCCCCCAGGGGCTGAAACTACATCTGCTGTACCTCTGGAACTACAAAAGTACCTCGCAATTGCCTTAGATCAAACACGAGATCAAGTTGAAGACATCTTGAAGGTTATAAAACCTGACGTGGTTTTTTATGATATTGGGTTTTTGATTCCATCCTTGGCTCGCCAAATTGGGATCAAGTCCATATTTTATTCGGTGGTTTCCTCCATGTCGGTAGCGCTAGCCTCTAAGAAAATAACAAAGGAAATGAGTGTGGAAGAGTTGATAGAAGTGCCTCCAGGCTATCCTTCTTCCACTGTGAAAATCAAAGCTGACGAGGTAGCTGTATTGTTATTTTTGGCCGAAGACTTCGGAAGTGGATTGTCGTTCGAGGATCGGATAGCAACTTGCGTGAAAGAAAGTGATGCCATGGCCTTCAGGACTTGCCGTGAAATTGAGGGACCATACTGTGACTATGTTGCTCAAGGAACTGGAAAGTCGGTTTTGCTATCAGGGCCTTGCTTCCCTGAAAAACAGACCGAACAACTTGACGAGAAATGGGTTAATTGGCTAAGCAAGTTCGAGCCAGGTTCTGTTGTGTTCTGCTCATTTGGGAGCCAGAGTGTGTTGCAAAAGGGGGAGTTCCAGGAGTTACTTCTTGGGTTTGAGTTGTCTGGGCTACCTTTTCTGGTAGCATTAACACCACCCCAAGGGTGCTTGACCGTGGAAGAGGCACTGCCTGAAAGGTTTGAAGAGAGGGTTCAAGGAAGAGGGTTAGTCCATGGTGGTTGGGTTCCACAAAGGCTGCTACTAGACCACCCATCCATTGGGTGTTTCGTGAATCACTGTGGTTATGGAACAATGTGGGAGTTTTTGCTTAGTGACTGCCAAATCGTGTTGATTCCTGAAATTTCAGATCAAATTTTGAACACCAGATTGATGGTGGAAGAACTCAAGGTTGGGGTTGAAGCGAAGAGAGGAGAAAACAGGCAGATTTCAAAGGAGTCCGTAAGTGAAGCCATCAAGTTGGTGATGGACAAGAACAATGAAACGGCTAGTCTGTTGAAGAGGAACCATGCCAAGCTAAAGCAAATACTTTCTAACAGAGATCTTCAAGAAGAATATATCAACAATTTCATCCAAGCTCTGCAAGATCTTATCAAATGAGAGTCTCAGTCGCAAAAGAAGTCAAGATCCAAGTTTGGTGAACCTGTTTTGTGGTGTTCTTCACTGGGTATCTGTCTTTATGACTCGTATCAGATTGTAATCTGAAATAGTTTAATAAGTTTAGTGTTTCCTTCAAAATTTCTCGGCCAATAAATCCTATGTCAGCTTTTATTCTTATCTCTATTGATGTCCAAATATTTTTATTTTTTTTCCCATTCATTTTGGTACAATGCTAATGAACTTGTTTAAGTTTATAATGAAGTTAAAAATTAATCACATCACTTATTTTATTTTTTATTAACTTTTTATTTTATTTTAAAAACATGTATTATTTTTTTAATTTTATTTATAAAGTTTAAAAATTTGATGGTAATGGAGGTATAATTTCTCTATTGTTACTCCTCTAAGCCGAAATCCGAAGTTTGGTTAAAAAATCAGTAATGAAGTAAACAAATAGACCTTATGTCAATATAGCTGAAGTTGAACGAACCCACTCTTAGTAGCTAACTTAAAATGAGAGCTCCCCTCAACTCTTAAAACTGTTTTTATTTTTATTTTTTAATTTCGACCTCAAAATAAAATTTTTAATTTTATATTGTATATCACACTCTAAAAATAGAATAAGAAATATTATGTTGAAAGTCGGAATAAAAGAAATCCTTGATTTCACTATTTATTGTTTAATAATGCGATCTATGATATATGCAGCCCTAAAATGATCTGTCGATTGGAGCCACACGAGGATGCGTGCAGTTATATGCCGTAGCTTTTGTATGTTTACCCAACGTTGGATGACGAAATTTTATTGCAACCGGCAATCGTAAACGCAGGATTTGGAATAAATCCAAGGCTGAACAAATCTTGGAAGGATTCTATAGTGAGTTATTATGTTACATGGATTAAATTATCGGCATTTGATATTAATACGTGTTCGAGTATTTTTAACTTGTTGTTTGCTTAAATTTTGGATTCACGAAATGGGTTATAAAGGTTAATTTTGTGTACATTTTATAATAATATCTTTGATAAAAATAATATAATAATATATAGATATGTTTGTTTAATTCTACATTTGGCCACATAATTTTATATGCATTATTCCCATTTAAAATATTGTTCACGTCATTGTTTTCATAATAAGATATTAAATTCATATTTACCAAAAATATTTTTTTAAGAGCACCATTTGTCAATCATTACACTCATTCCAAGAGAAGACGGAGTTTTTTATGGCCGTATGTCTTTGTCGCTAGTACTAGTAGCTATGGAAAATAATTGCACTTACTGGAAAGTCCTCTTCGAGATGGAATCCTTTATGACCGTTTTTGTCGCTAATGCCATTAGTTATGGAAAATAATTGCACTCATAGTTTTAATTTTTGATGAAACTTTTCATCAAAAATATCATTAATTTTATTGAAAAAAATAAATAAAAATTGCTCATTATTTTTGACAAAATGCTATTAATGATTTAACTAAAGTATTTTTCAATGAAAACTTTCGTTGAAGAAAAGCTTCTCTTGTAATGATTTTTTTATATAAGGTAAATTAATTTTTTAATTTTATTTTTATTGAATATCAATAAAAATAATAAAAATAATTATGTATATACACGATATATAAATATGATGTATTATTGATATCTGAGGTAAATAAAAAATTGTTCTCATAATATTCACTTGAAGAGGAAGATAATCTAGCTTGGATAAGATATTCTATTTAAATTTTAGATGTGAATTTTCAATTGTCATCTAAAATTTAAATTCTGATATTATCCAGATTTTCAGAATCTAAATTTAAAATTTAAATTTGCAAATTTGAAAAAAATTTTATTCTTTTAAATCTTATCAGATTATATTTCAACACTTATAAATAGCTCTAAAACTGGAGAAAGAAAAAACACCAAAAATTATCTTTCTTTCTTCTATTCCTCTAGTCATCAGACAAAGAATTTCATCACCTTTGGTTTGTAGTGTTGCGCTTGTAAGAACTAACAATCGCAATGTGATCGAGGAGGTTTGGGAGACGTATTGCAAATATTGTCGAGCACATTGGTGGTAGGCAATAAACGTCATAAGATAAGAAATTCAACCTTGACTCGATCGTGTAACATCCGACGTTTTAAATTTTTTGATAACACGTATATTTATTATAATTTATTTATTAAATTATTTAATTTATTACAGTATTATTTTAACTATTTATTTATTTTATAATAGCCCGAAGTTAACATTTTTTACGAGCTATTTTTGCTTATGATTACTGCAAATTATTCCCTTACCGACATTGGTATTGGTTAGTGTATTGTGATAAGGCTATTATGCATAATCTGTTCCTGAAATTACACTGCATCAGTTCGATTCTGATTTCAACGTTCTGCTATCTCATCTTGCAATTTTGCTTTATATTGCGCTTGATTTGTATCTGCTATGTTATATCTATAAAAAAAAAAATCGTGATTTCCAATCCCATGCCACACATGATTTGTCTGACTAATAATCATGATTGTCCTATTTAATTTGATATTGATTTGATAGCTTGGTGCTTTGTATTAGTTTTTACATATATATATATATATATATTTAAACTGCCATCATTGTCTGGTTTTAATTAGTATTTTAATTAAAATTTTTTTGTTAATCGTACATGTTTTTTGCATTAATATAAGTGCAGTGTATTTTATTTTAATTCTTTTTGCTATTTAGATTATTGCTATACACGATTTGATAATTGTAATTTTCTTTTTTGTAATTGGTGTTTGTATAAATTTTATTTATATTTATACAATAGTTTGTTCGTTCTTTATATACGTTTCTCATATATAATTAATATTTTTTAATATTTGGATTTATGAATTTTTGGTTTTAAAATAAAAAAATTTAAAAAAAATTATGAGATTCAACTTGCTTAAAACAAGTTTGAATAACAGATTAAAAGTTGATCCGATTATCATTAGATAATAGATGGCAAAACCGACTACTGGTAATGCAAGTGCGCCTATAGCGCAAGTGCCTCTGCATGCTATGCATGGTGAGAGACTTGAGAAGTTCAACGCTGTGAACTTCAAATGGTGGCATCATGAGATGTTGATTAATTTAATTACTCTGGAGACTCAAGTAGAGGACCTGATTCTTAAAGAAGGAAAATCAAATAATACCGACGTGGCCTCGGTGGATGCATGGAAATATTCAGATTTCCTATGCAAGAGTTATATCCTTAATTGACTGGATAACATGTTATACGTGTATAGTCTGATAAAAATAGCAAAAGAGCTATGGGAGTCCTTAGACAAAAAGTACAAAATCGATGATGCCGACATGAAAAAAATTTGTAGTTGGTCGGTTTTTGAACTTTAGGATGGTGGACTCAAAAACTATGACTCGATTAAGAATCGAGAAGGATATTCTTGATTTATATAAGAAGGGTGGTGTTTAAACTACGACTGTCGAGGCAAATGTTATTGAATATTTGCAAAAGAGGAAACAAGTTGTTTCCAGGTTTTTCCAAGGCAATAAAAGAGTCGGTGTCAATAAATGGAACAATCCCAGACACCGTTCTAAAGATTGTTGTCAGAACAAAATTAAAAAAGCTCAAGGTAGCCTAAATGTTGACAATGAGATTAAGCCTGCCGTTGTTGTAACAGAAGTGAATATGGTGGAAAAATCAATGACTTGGTGGGTTGATACCGGTGCCACTCGTTACATGTGTTCTGATAGGAAAAGTTTTTTCGAGTATAAAGAAGCTGCTCATGAAGAGCAATTATTTATGGGAAACTCTTTGGTAAGTAAAGTACAAGGCCGTGGGAAGGCAGTGCTCAAAATGACCTCCAAAAAAGAACTAACCTTGAATAATGTGGTTCATGTTCCTGAAATTCATAAGAATTTGGTATCCGGCTCTTTACTAAGCACAAAATGAGTCTGACCAATTTGTACTCACTAAAAGTGGGAAGTTTGTTGGTAGAGGTTATCTACATGATGCTATAACTAAGAATGATGAGAGAAATAAAATGAGTTTTTCAGCTTATTTGCTTGAGTCTTCTAATCTATGGCATGCTAGATTAGGCCATGTGAATTATAAGAGCTTACAAAGGATTAGTAATTTGGACTTGCTTCTGAAAATTCAGATTGATAAAAATTACAAGTGTGAGACTTATGTGAAATCCAAATTTGCTAAGACTTTTTTCTATTCAATAGAAAGACAGAGCGAACTTCTAGATCTAATTCATATAGATATCTGTGACTTAAAGTTTGTGCAAACTAAAGGTGGTAAAAAGTATTTCATTACTTTTATAGATGATTGCACGAGGTATTGTTACGTCTATTTGCTAAGAAGTAAAGACAAGGCCTTAGAAGCATTTAAACTCTTTAAAACTGAGGTTGAAAATTAACTAAGCAAAAGGATTAAGGAAATAAGAAATGATATAGGTGGTGAATACGATGCATCGTTTAATGAGTTCTGCACAGAACATGGAATTATCCATCAAACCACCGCTTCTTATTCGGCTCAACAAAACGGTATTGTGGAGCGCAAAAATCGTACGTTGAAAGATATGATGAATACTTTTGTTGATAAGCTCGGGGTTACCACGAACTTGGGGGGAGGCTATTTTAACAGCCAACTATATATTAAATAAAATGCCTCACAAGAAATCAGACAAGACACCGTATGAGTTATGGAAGGATTGGAAACCTTCCTACAAATAAATGAAAGTGTGGGGGTGTCTTGCTAAGGTAGCGATTCCTCTGCCTAAAATGGTCAAGATTGGACCTAAGATTATAGATAGCATATTTATTGGATATGCAAATAACAGTGCGGCTTATCATTTTTTTGTGTATAAGTTGGACATTCTTGAGATTCATTTTAATAAGATTATTGAATCGAGGAATGCTTTGTTTTTTGAATATGTATTTCCCTACAAGAGAACATAAGAAAATAAGATTATGAAAAGAACCCATGACGACTTAAGTAGTGATCCATAAGTGGATAAGGAGGAACAAATAAAACCCCAAAAGAGTAAACAAACTAAAGTACCGACTACTTATGGTCTAGATTTTCTAACGTATTTGTTAGAAAATGAACCTCAAACATTTAAAGAGGCTATGTCATCTCCAGAGGAACTGGAAAGAGGTCGTTAACAATGAAATAGAATCCATCATGCAAAATCATACATGGGAACTGGTGGATCTTCATCAAGGGCATAAGCCGTTGGGATCCAAATGGATATTTAAGAGGAAGATGAAGGCAAATTGATCTATAGACAAGTATAAAGCTCAGCTTGTAATAAAAGGGTACAAGCAAAAAGAAGGGGTTGATTACTTCGATACATACTCATTAGTTACGAGGATAACATCTATTCAAATGTTAGTAGCTATTGTAGCTCTTAACGATCTCGATATACACCAAATGGATGTTAGGAATACTTTCCTAAATGGAGAATTAGATGAAGAAATCTATATGGAACAACCCAAAGGGTTTATAGTTCCAGGTCAGGAAAAGAATCATTATATGGTTTAAAGCAAGCATATAAACAATGGCTTCAAAAATTTGACAAAACAATGCTGTCACAAGGGTTTCGCATTAATGAATGCGATAAATGTGTATACATAAAGTATACGGATAAAGGATATGTCATTATTTGTTTATATGTAGACGATATGTTAATCTTAGGCAATATTGATGAGATTATTAAAGCTACCAAATCATGGTTGACCAGTAAGTTTGATATGAAAGATATGGGTATAGCAGATGTGATTTTAGGAATTAAAATTTCTAAATCACAAGATGGCTTGGTATTAACTCAAGATCATTATGTGAACAAGATCCTTGAAAGTTTTAATAAGAATGATACAAATATTCCCAAAACACTCGTAGATGTAAATTTACATCTAAGGAAAAATACTAGTGATGCAATATCTCAAGTTGAGTATTCGCGTATAATTGGCAGCTTAATGTATCTAATGAATTGTACAAGACCGGATATAGCTTATTCAGTAAGCAAATTGAATAGATTTACGAGTAATTCAGGACAAGATCACTGAAAAGTGATCGTGAGAGTATTATGATCGTGAGAGTACTCAAATATTTGAGATACACCTCAAATTATGGACTGCACTATACAAGATATTCAACTGTACTAGAAGGATACAATGATGCAAATTGGATATAAGATACTAAAGACTCAAAATCCACTAGTGGATTTGTTTTTACTATCGAAGGAGCTGCAGTGTCTTTGAAATCTTCTAAACAAACATGTATAGCCAGATCCATGATGGACTCTGAGTTTATTGCTTTAGATAAAGCTGGAGAAGAAGCAGAGTGGCTTCAAAATTTTTTTGAAGATATTCCATGTTGGTCGAAACTTGTGCCAGCAATATGTATACATTGCGATAGCCAATCTGCAATTGGCAGGGCACAGAGTTGTTTGTATAATGGAAGTCTCGACATATTCGTCGAAGACACAATATCGTGAGATAATTGCTCTCAAATGGGATTATCTCTATTGATTATGTGAAATCAAAGGATAATATCGCGGATCCGCTTACTAAAGGTTTAACGAGAGAGCAAGTTTATAAATCATCGAGGGGATGGGACTTAAACCTATAAATTAAAAGTTACATATGGCAACCCTACCTAGTTGACTGGAGATCCTAAGATCTAGGTCCAAAGGGACAACCGAATTATGTTAACTGAGTGAGAGTACTGAAAAAGTTAAATACTCTTACCCATTCCTACGGTGAATCAGTGCTGCCTGCAAAGGTGTTAGATTAAGCTATGCTTTTAATGATTTTTATTGCTTAATAAAATCAAGTGGGGTATTGCAGGATACTCTTGATAAGAAATCACCTATGTGAGTGTAAAATGTGACCATTTTTATGATAAGGCTAAATTCTTTAGAGCACTCTCTGAAACCAGGACGTGTTCGGGGCTAAAATGAACACAACTATGAGAACTAAAAGTATTCGAAGAGGGATTGTGTGACACCTACTGTCTTGGTTTACAATAAAGGCTGAATAGTTCAAGACATCAAGTTCACTAGTTAGCTGAGTAAATCCGATAGTTGTCGCTATGGAAGGTTCAAAGCCAAAAGCTACTTATCTTGATGCAATAACTCTTCAAGTTATTCTCTCTCATATTCTGAGTCAGTTTGTCATCTTATTTGGAATATTTTCACTCATGTGGGGGATTATTGGATATCAATAAAGATAATTATGTGTATACACGATGTATAAATACGATGCACGATTGATATTCGAGGTGAATGAGAAATTGTTCTCATAATACCCACTTGAAGAGGAAAATAATCTAGCTTGGATAAGATATTCTATTTAAATTTTGGATGTGAATTTCAAATTATCATCTGAAATTTAAATTTTAAAATTTAAATTTTGATATTATCCAGATTTTCAGAATCTAAATTTAAAATTTTAATTTTAAAATTTGAAAAAGATTTTATCCTTCTAAATCTTATCAGATTATGTTTTAACACCTATAAGTAAAACTGGAGAAGGAAAAACACACCAAAAATTATTTTCTTTCTTCTATTCCTCTCCATTCCTCTAATCATTCGAGAGATAATTTCATCACCTTTGGTTCGTAGTGTTGCGCTTGTAAGTGCTAACAATCGCAACTTGATCGAGGAGGCCTAGGAGACGTGTTGCAAATCTTGTCGAGCACATTGGTGACAGGCAATAAACGTCTTCAGGTCAGATCTTCAACCTTGACTCGTTCATGTAACATCGATGTTTTAAATTTTTTGATAACACATATATTTATTTCGTGATTTTTTTATTAGATTATTTAATTTATACAATATCGTTTTAACTGTTTATTTATTTTGCAATAGCTCAAGCTAACAATTTTTATTTATTATCTGAACTCCAATTCAAACAACCAAGAGGATTAATAGTGCTGTTTAGGATTCAAAATACAGAAAAAATAAAGGTAAAACTAAAAAGTAGATAAAAGTTAATGTATGAATTGAATCAGAGATCGAGAAAAGATGGACCTAACTGCTTCTTTTTTACCTTTTTATTTTTTCTTTATCGTCCTCCAATTACAACAATCATGATTGAACCCAATCCTATAATAAATGGGTGCATCATTTGGATTAAAATTTATTTATTTATGTTCTGCGATGCTGATTATTGACTTAAACAAAAACTTGATAACAAATTATTACTAATTAAATTTTTTTAATGAACTAAATAATCAAACTAAAGTCTTTGATCTCTACCTTTTTCGTATGTATAGAATAGATATCCAATACTTAAATTGGTTTAGTTTAAACAAATTTAATATATTTTAGCATAAATGGAGATTTAGTCTAAATTATGACTAATTTTGATTTTTGACTACCCTTTGTAAATGTATTGAATATTTAAGAGTGTAAATTTCCTCGGTTAAGTTTTTTTTATTTGTTATTGTTCAATATAATTATAATTATTGTTTTATAAATATGATTTTTACGATTTATATATGAATCTTATACATGTGAGTGATGTTGATGAATTTATTAAAAATTAATAAACAAATAAATAATGAAGGAGAATTCAACCAAATCTTTATATTAATTTCTTCAATAAATTATTACAATCAAAATTTCACAATTTAAGAGTAATTCACCAATTACCATTCTATAACCATTCAATCTTTATTACAATAAAACTTTCAATTTAATTTCTTATAAAAATAATTTTCAATTTATTTTTTTTAAATTAAATCTTAAATGTTGAAAATCTTTTATTTACTCACTATGTAAATTAAAAACAACATTACACATATTGACATAGATATAAATATTTTTAAACTACTTTTTGTAAGTCTTGTGCTTCTTTTTCATTTGTTATTAGAGAGAAAAACTTTGCCTTATTAATTAGTTTTGAGGTTCAGTTAAACTATAATAACATGTTTATCATATCATCTAAGGTAATTTAGTCTCTCTATTATGAAATTAGATAATTTACTCCTTATTCTTTTAAAATTAAGGAAAAAAGAACAAATTGACAATAGAGGTAATGAAAACTGATTACAAAGTTAACATGGCTAGTTGACTTCAGTAAATTGTTGACGTGCTTATTGCATGATGACATGACAGTAATAAAATATAATATTTTAAAATGAGATAGATAATTTTAATAATCAATTTGATGTAAATATGACATCAAATTTTAATTATCCACTTGGAATATTTTAGTTGGTTAAATAAAAAAAATGCACAAGAACTTGAAAAAATAGAAAAGATGGTGTTCTAGCTTGAATTTTAAGTTCTCACTTGCTCTAAAGTTTTATTATATATGAATTGAATTCAATTTTATGATTTTCTACCATAGAACATAACAGTGTAATGTTAAAAAAATATATCAGAAATTAAGCAGCCAATAGCCATGCATGCAAACAGAGGACAAATGAAGCCTATGTCATATAGTAAGCTAAAATCGGTAACAGAAATTTAGCATCTCTAGGCACGCACTTCACGAGACAGAACTTTTGTTAATTTCAAAGTTAAATACAAGTTCTGTAACGACAAAGGTTTGATTGACATAAAAAATGGTGGGTGGCAGCCCGCAAGATAGATTCAATAAAAAAATATACTAACATGATATGTATAAGTATTTTAAATTTTATATAATATAATAATTAATATATTAAATTTTATACAAATATAAAATATTTTAGATATGTATAATCTGTATAGTATAGTGCCATGAGATTAAAACAATAGACGACAATGGAATCGAAGTGGACGACCCTTTGCTATTAAAAGGTCGTCCCCGCGTCCCTACGGCTGAGAAAGGCAAGAGGCAGTTCATTACATTGGAAGTAAATCCCAAAAAAGAAAGAAAAATTAGAAGGCTGGCAGGAAGGTGCCATAGAATCCAGACCCACACTCATCTTTCTCCCATAGTCTCAACACCATCTCCTTTTGCAAAAGTCAAAAGATGAGCAAATCCCAGAGCTCCAAACTTCACCTAGCCATGTTTCCATGGTTTGCCTATGGCCATTTCATCCCTTTCCTTCACTTATCAAACAAGCTGGCTCAGAAAGGCCACAAAATCTCTTTCTTTTTGCCTAAAGGAGTGCAACCGAGGCTTGAAAAGCTTAACCAATATCCACACTTGATTCAATTCTTTCCTCTCGTTGTTCCCAATGTAGATGGCCTCCCTCCAGAGGCTGAAACTACTTCTGCTGTTCCTCTGGAGCTACAAAAGTACCTTGCTATTGCCTTAGATCAAACACGAGATGAAGTTGAAGCCAACTTGAAGGTTATAAAACCTGACGTGATTTTTTTTGATTTCGGGTTTTGGATTCCATCCTTGGCTCGCCAACTTGGGATCAAGTCCATATATTATTCTGTGGTTTCCTCAATGTCGCGCGCTCTAGGCTTTAAGAAATTAGCAAAGGGGATGAGTGTGGAAGAGTTGATAGAAGTGCCCCCTGGTTATCCTTCTTCCACAGTGAAAATCAAGGCTGACGAGGTTGCTACAGTGTTATTTATGGCTGAAGATTTCGGAAGTGGTTTGTCGTTTCGGGATCGGATAACAACTAGCGTGAAAGAAAGCGATGCCATAGGCTTCAGGACTTGCAGGGAAATTGAGGGACCATATTGTGACTACGTTGCTCAACGATCTGGAAAGTCGGTTTTGCTATCAGGGCCTTGCTTGCCTGAGAAACAGACCGAACAACTTGACGAGAAATGGGTTAATTGGCTAAGCGAGTTCAAGCCAGGTTCTGTTGTATTCTGCTCATTTGGAAGCCAAAGTGTGCTGCAAAAGGGAGAGTTCCAGGAGTTACTTCTTGGGTTTGAGTTGTCTGGGCTGCCATTTCTGGTAGCTTTAACACCACCCCAAGGGTGCTCGAGGGTGGAAGAGGCACTGCCTGAGGGGTTTGAAGAGAGGGTTCAAGGAAGAGGGTTGGTCCATGGAGGTTGGGTTCCACAACAGCTGCTGCTAAGCCACCCATCCATTGGGTGTTTCGTGAATCACTGTGGGTATGGAACGATGTGGGAGTTTTTGCTTAGCGACTGCCAAATCGTGTTGATTCCTGAAATTTCAGATCAAATTTTGAACACCAGATTGATGGTAGAACTCAAGGTTGGGGTTGAAGCGAAAAGAGGAGAAAACAGGCAGGTTTCAAAGGAGTCCTTAAGTGAAGCCATCAAGTTGGTGATGGACAAGGACAATGAAACAGCTAATCTGTTGAAGAGAAACCATGCCAGGCTGAAGCAGATACTTTCTAACAGAGATCTTCAAGAAGCATATACTAACAATTTCATCCAAGCTCTACAAGATCTTATCAAATAAGAGTCCAAGTTTGGTAAACCTGTTTCTTGGTGTTCTTGTCTGGGTATCTTTCTTAATGTCTCGTATCAGGTTCTAAATCTGAAATAACGCAATAAGTTAAACTTTTTCCTTCAAATGTCTCAACTTCTAAATACAAATGTCTTTGCTTTAGAAACTTTCTTGTCTTCATCAATGTCTAAATAAGAAACAAAGTAGACCCACTCCAAAATATTATCATTTTTTTTTCATGCATCTCCCTCACCAAATACCGACATCAGAGATATGGAAATATAGGAAACATCGGCATAAAAAAATATAACAAATTCGACAGACTATTACAGAAAAATTAAAAATAAGAAAAAATAATGAAGAACATATTATAGCTGAAAGTTAATATTACAGCATGAGACATGCATAATGAGAGTCTATACGACTGTTGATAATTACAAAGCCAACAAATAAATGATTCTGTTAGATATTCGCAAGTTCATGTACAAAATACTCGTCAAATATCAATTTTATAGTAGTAAACGGATCAGTCGTGAGACATCTGGGAAAGCTTACTCCGATTGATTCTGCCACAATCAACAATTTTATGTAATTTATTACTTTTTGCATGGATTAATTCACCCCCATCCTTTATACATCCTTGGACTATGTGACTAATGCCTCAGATTTGCAGATAGGGCACACGTTCTTCACGAGCAGCCACTTCCTTAAGCAACCTGCGTGATACTCGTGTCCACAATCAAGAGTTCCGATTTTCTCTTGGTTCTTATAATCCTCCTGCAAAATTACAAGACAAATGGCAAATGTCATATATTAGGAGTGAATGGTGGCGCCATGCTGAAAATCTGCGCTTCGAACTTGAAAAAGAAAGAGATCTGCGCTTCAAGCCCTTGAACAAAGAATAATGTGACGAAAGCTGTAAGATCTCTCAATTACCTGGCAAATAATACAAGAATCAGGTTCCTGGTCAATAGGCGCTACCTCTTCCAGATTAATATTTGTTGCAAATGTCGAATACATTCTTGTTTTCAATTTACTTGTGATGATTTCATCTGATAACCCAGTATTCACATTGCCAATCCGCTCTCCAAGAGCAAGCAATTCCTGTGCTCATTCGGAAAATTTCCCGTAAATGGTCTGTAAAATTTAAGTCAAACCATGCAAGACAAAGTAACACTTAATGGACTTCAAAAATACCTCGTAAGACATGTCCTCTGTATCCAAGCGCATATCTCTGTAATGATCGATAAAATTCCCTACTTGATAAAATTCTGGAAACTCCAGCACAGCAACCCCCTGCACCATATCGACTAAAAGATATCAACATATTTATGAACTGAAAAATAACCAAAAAAAAGTCAGTTACATGTGAATTCCTTTCTCCTAGTTTCAGCAAAGAAAATGTACAGAAATAACATTGCAGATATGAAAATCAGAACTTGCATCTGGTGGAAGAACTCTCAGGTGAGGAAGATTTTGGCGTCTCAGAGTTATATCAGGTACAGCACCACTTTCCCGGTGAGAGTTATATGTCCTAAAGCCAGTAGGCAGAACTGGCCCCAAACGCCTATGCCCCACCTCTAAACCATCCTGCGAAGGATTCATGATGCTCTGTGAGGCATTACTTGCTGGAAAGCAGTAAGGAACTGCTGCTACTTGCGGATGAACATTAACGCTGTGGCCTCTTGCTCCTTCAATAGGTGGTGCAGGATGATGGAAGTTATGGTTCTGAAGGTCAAGGGGCGAAGAATGTGAGAAGTTTGTGGAACTTCTATGCCCCGTCTCCATAGGTCCACCAACATTGCTACCTGTACAAAAACAAGAGGAGTCCAAGGCAATCAGTTACAAGGTAAAAACATATTCCTACACGGACTCATTTAACGAAAGCTGCTCTCAATGAAAAGAAATATCTACTAAAAAAATGTTTATTTAAAACTGAAATTCCTAAAAGACAAAGAGTGACGTCAAATAGAAATAACAACCTCAGTAGGAAATTATAGAAAGATGGAGAAACTACCATGCATATAAGGAACACCAGGAGCTGGAGTCCAAGCTGAGGCACCTCCATCTGTTATTGTTGGCTGAAAAGGCTGACCCATGTAATTTCCTTGAAAATAATGGTTAACACCATGCATCAAAACAGGATCCACTGCAGTTGCCCCTAATCTGTTCCTCACACTTCTCTGAGGTCCTGCTTCTCTAATCAGTGGAGGGCCATTGCCCCTATACTGAGAAATAGAGAAGGATGCAGCATCCACTGTGCCAACTGCATCGGGAATCCTCGCATTTAATGGCGTACCTGAGGAACTGGAGCTTGATGAGGCATTAAAATGCTGAAAATTTCCTGGGATCCCTTCAGAATTCTTTCTCTTATACGAGCCTCTAACATTATCCATGAAGTGGAAATTCCTTGCATATTCATCTGCAGAAACTCCAAG
>JAQSVH010000001.1:12135487-12155226 GCA_029448705.1 Adansonia digitata | reverse complement strand
TTGAATTATCTTAATGGGGAGTTGGCTTTCTCATACTATTTGGATAATCTTTGTGTAACATTCCCCCTTAACGTGCGTTTCATTCAATTCTTTTTATGAGTTTAGACCACGTTACTCATGTTTTTATTTTATGTTACGTGATTTAACGTATTATATATTTATATAAATTTTAATATATTAATAAATAATATAATAATATTTATATATATTTTATATTTTTATTTCGTATTTTATTTTTTTAACGTTTAAATATTCTGTACTTAAAAGTTGTCAGGCTCGGATGTGCTTTGGCTAATTCTTGGTCAAATTGTCAAATCATATGATTCCTTTGTTAGATCGTGCTTAATGTCAAATACTTTGCTTAACTGGCCGATTAGGGTTGGAATGAGATATAGGCACTTATAGCTTCATGGCATTTATAGTATGTCAAAAAATTTTGCGTTATTTTTTTGTTTTTTAAAAGTAAGGATTAATTATTTCATCATCAAAAGTTACAAAGTAATTTGCAATGGAGCCACTAATATATAATCAATTCAAATTACAAAAATCATAAAATATGATTTTTTTTTTAAAAAAAATAAAAATTAAATTTTGGTTTGAGTATTAATCAATATAATATTTTTAAAAAGAGAATAAGATACTTAAAATTATTTTTTTAAATTACTAATTAACACAAATTACGAAATTGTTATCCGACGAAACGATAATATATATACAAAACGGACAGGACTCACCTGATTTGGCGACAAAGTTGGGGTCGAAACAACCCATCCAAAAGTAAAAGCATTTGTTTTTTTTTTTCTTTTCTCTCTGGTTTTTCTTTTCTAGTTCTATTAGAATTTCCCAACCATTTTCAAACAAAATCTTGTCCCTAGGGAAAAAAAAAAAAAAACACTGCACTTGATAAGACCCGAAACCCAAAATACTAAGTCAAATTTTTATTTTTCAACAAAGAAAAAAAAAAAAAAAAAGGGAAAAAGGCCCGCGCAAGAGCGAGTTGGAGTAGATGGGTCGGCCTCCGAGTAATGGTGGCCCTGCCTTTCGTTTCATTCAAACTGAGGTGCCTTTTTTTTTTTAATTTAGAGTTACATTGCATGTGTTTGAATGTGGATGTTGGATACTGATGTTTGAATTTTTTTTTTTAGTTCAAAATGTCAATGGGGTCAGTTAGATTGCTTGATTTATTCACTTTATTTCTGGGTTTTTGATTTAAATTTGTCTGCTAATTTTTTTCTTTGATTACCTTGATTAGTTGGGTTTTGTTGATAGATTGTTTAATAGTTAGCTTAGATATTATTATTCTTTGTTAATGCTAGGAATTATTCTTATGTTTTAAATGCTTAGGCTTCTTCAAGGTTTTAACTTTGTTAATGCGATATTCAGTTCTTTTGGCAAATAACCAATAGTGCTATGCTCGCGCCCTTAAATTCGCGTTAGGAGAGGATTAGCCCCAAGCACAGGCTATGGATATTCCTGATCGTATCACCAAAAAAGGAAAAAAAAAGTGTTAAATTGGAAACTCTAATGTGGGGATTAAATGAAAATTCTAGGTAGGTAATGTTCCTGATGATGGTATTAAAATCAAAAGTGGAAATTTTGGTTGTTGGATATTTCCGAGTTTTTTAAGGTGTAATGCCCTTAATCACAACATGTATGGAACACATGAGCCTATGAGAATATTCCGTCTTGCTGCATTTACTTCTAAATATATGGGGAAAAAAAGTGATTGTAAATAGAATTTGGTATAATTATTCCTATGTCTCTGATGCAAAGTAATGTTAAATCAGATGCTTCTTTAGTTATAGCTCAAGGGAATACTGAAATCGTGGTGTATTTGAAATAAGTGTTATAGTTGGTTGTTAAGCATATTTTATCCCCTGTTCTCTAAACAATGTGTTTGTAAAACAATCTCTACATGCAGGTTGCGGAGATGGAGACTGTTCTCCAAGAGCACCATAATCAAATGCCAGCTCGGGAGATCCTTGTAAGCCTGGCGGAGAAGTTCAGGTGTGCATTAATTTCCTTGAGAACATAATGTATTCTTTTCTCCTTATAAACAATCAAAATTGTAAGGAAAATTTCTTTGGTTGTAGCGAATCAGCAGAACGGAAAGGGAGGATTGTTGTGCAATTTAAGCAAGTAAGAACTTGGTTTCATTTTTGCATAATGAGGAAATATTTAGAGTCCTTTACTCTGGAAAGTTTTGTGTAGGTATGGAATTGGTTCCAAAATAGGCGCTATGCAATTAGGGCAAAATCAAGTAAAGCTCCTGGGAAGTTAAATATTACATCTGTGCCTCGGGATGATTTAAATCCTGTGAGAAATGTGCCTCAACCTGTTGCTGCTCCCCTGCCTCCCCCTATGGCTGCTCCAATGTCTGCTGCTATGCCTGCCAATACAGGTAGAACAGATTTTGATTCTGTCTTCAAAGTCTTAAAGGCTCCTTCCTTTTTCCTAAATTTGGGATTTACTAATCCGCTTCACAGTCCCTATAGTTATTTATGTGAAATATCGAAGAACATAATGGGGCACATTGTGTAGCTGTGTTCTTATGTTGTGAATGTCCTTTGTGTCGTGATGGTATGCCCTTAAATGTAATGCATAACATTACTAGTTTTTGAATTGTCCATCATAAATGTTTTAGTTTAATGGTTCCTTAAATTGTTTATTACTATTCAATCACTGGGTTAGATTTTTAAGATACATTAAGGGAGGACTCTGACATTATACTTTTAGCTGTGCTTTTTTTTTCTTCTCTAATTATATGTTGATAATTTACTTTTGAGGGAGGGATTTTACTAATCTCTAATTCGAAAATCTGGTTTATGGAAAGCACATACTAGAAGAGAATTGGTAAACTCATTTCACATATTATGAACCTATAGTTATCCAAATGCATCATTTGGTTGTTTATGAACATTATGGTATGTGATAAGTTAAACTTGTCCTTTGTGTGAATCAGATCATTAGATTGATTTCTGCGACAAGCATGATGTGTAATCTAAATTTTAGTGGATAATGTCGGTTCTTCTGGTTGATAGTCAACAGACAAATTAAGAACTAGCTCCTATGGATGAGATATCGCCTATATTCATGCTCAACAGGTTCAGCATTAGATTTGATATCTATAGATGCATGGCTGAACACTGGAAATCACTTGCATTGTCTTATAGGAAAGTGCACTGGTTTGCAAAAGTTTCAATCGGTTCTAAGGAGTTACAAGGGCAGAAAACCTTGACAACCCCACCATAGCATAAAAGTGATTAAGAAGCCTAATTAATCAGTGTTAGAAAGATACAACTTCACTCTGAGGCTTCCATACGCAATGTTAAATATCCTCTTTTTGTCATCACACTTTAGACTAATAGCCTCTATTGTCTGTGCCCAGTTCCTGGTGCAGGAAGGCATATGTCGGAATCTTATATGGAGTTTGAAGCAAAATCTACAAGGGATGGTGCGTGGTAAGTTTGCGATTTAGATTGGAAAGTTTGAAGACAGAAGCTTCCCTTCATCTTATAAGTTTTGTTCTCTGATAAGCAAATTATGTGCATTCAACCCAATTCGCTTAATCTCCTTTCTTCAGGTACGACGTTGCAACCTTTTTGGCCCATAGATATTTGGACACAGGTGATCCGGTAAGTTTTGATCCTGATGTCACTGCATATCCCACTGGTAGTACTGATTTACAGTTGCATGAGTTACATAGATTACCTAGTCTAATTATTCTCTTATTTCTTATGTTTACCTGATCCTACCTTTCTATTTTTCCCTGGAATCGATTAGATAATTTTGAAATTTGTTATCATTGCTTCTTTTTCCATTTCATTTTTAAATAAAATGTTCTGATGGTTCTCTTCTATAAATTTTCTAATGGTTTATGAGAACACAGAATACCATAATTTGCCATCCAAGAGAAAAGAATTCCAAAAGTATGTTGCTGCCTTTTGCAGGAAGTGCAGGTTCGGTTTGCTGGTTTTGGACCAGAGGAGGATGAGTGGGTTAACATTCGCAAACATGTCAGGCAGCGGTCCCTCCCATGTGAAGCATCCGAGTGTGTTGTAGTTCTTCCTGGGGACCTTATACTTTGTTTTCAGGTGCATTTCCGCTTACAATTGCCAATTGATAATGGCATTCAAATGTTGAGAGAATATATATATATATATATATATATTTCTTTCAATGAAGCTTTTTATGAGAATTCATTTTCCACATGCTTTCAAAATTTTCAGGAAGGTAAAGATCAGGCTCTTTACTTTGATGCCCGTGTCCTTGACGCTCAAAGGCGGAGGCATGATGTAAGGGGTTGTCGGTGTAGATTTTTGGTGCGATATGATCACGATCAGTCTGAGGTAAATAGTTAATTACTCAATTATCGTGTGGTGTGTTAAATGGTTACCTGTATATTGCACTTTTGAGTCTTGCATTTTGACGAGTTTTAAGATCTTCCCTGTAATAACATAACTTCCATCCCTTAGGAAATTGTACCTTTGAGGAAGGTTTGCCGTCGGCCTGAAACCGATTACAGGTTGCAGCAACTGCATGCCTCAAATAACTCGACATCGACCACCGATCTGCTGAAAAATAGCACAGAACCTTCAACAGCCACTGCACCGAAAGTAATCAGTTCACCAACTGAAACAATACAGAAGCAGCAGCCAAATCCAGATGTATCCGCCAGGACAGCCCCAATAATTTCACGCGTTCCTGTTGCTGCCCAAACTGCAAATCCTGAACCTAAAAATGCTGGAACCATGGCTGCCAATTTAACCAATCCCGGGATTTCCTCTGGTGCTGCTGCTGCATTCACAGCTGGCAATGCTGCTTCGGCGGCTGCTGCTTCTGCTACGGTTGGCCCTGCTCAAAACTTGTAGGAAGGAAAGTAGTCAGGGTCGAAGACTGATGTACTATGGGGCAAAGCTCTTCAGTGAAAGTCCAACTTTTGAAGTTCTAACTGTTCTTTTTTGGGGACATTATTATGTAATTATTACAAGTTTATGAAAGTTTTATTTTCCTGTCTTTAAAATTTAGGTCAGATTGGATCATTTACTTTGCAATTCATTTTCCCTTTTTGAAAATTTTATTTTGTTTTCTAAATATTGAAAACAATAAATATGTTGGCAAGTAATGGTGTTACATGTTAAAATTAAATAGTTAAATTGTATCAAATATAAAATTTCAATGCACAAAATAAAATTTTAAAAAATTAAATAAAAATAATATTATATTTATTAAATAATATTATTTATATTATATTAAACTAATATTATTTTACATCCTTAAATAGTAATATTAATTTTTATAATTTAGTCATATTACTATTTAATATCATTATAGTATAATATGATATTAAATAATATAATTGAGAATAATAATTCAATTAATATTAAGAAGGAAAATTATATTAAATATTAAATTAATAGTTTTATCAGATTATATAGTTATTGAATGTATTAAGTATAATAACAGATAAGGTTAAAACTATGTAATATAACAAAAGTAGAAATTGTTTATGCAATCTTCTTCTAATTTTGTGCTTCTTCCACGCCTCCTTCCTCACAGCTACTTTCTCTGCGGACTGAAACAGTTCCACGTCACGCCTTTACTCACTTCATTCTTATTTTTCCCTTCATTTATAACGCAAGAAAGAAGCTAAAACCTAGCAAGCTCAAGCAGAAGAAGGTAAAAAAGGGGGGAAAAAATGCGAGTTTTGAAATCCCAAAGCCTAAAATCCAGACCCATTTCGGAGTTATCAATGAAAGTGGGTTCGATTCGGTGCTACGTCAGTAGTTGCAGGGCGGTTTTGCTGCCTCGGTTCGGTGGACCTGAGGTGTTGGAGCTCCGACCCGATGTGCCAGTTCCTGATCTTAAGCCCAATGAGGTCCTTGTTCGAGCCAGAGCTGCATCTATCAATCCCCTTGATACAAGAGTAAGTCCCTTTTCTGTTTTGGGGTTCAATTTTTCTTGTTTAATGTAACAGTGAAAGATTTTTTTTTCTAATTTGTTTCTTGGAGTGGATTGTTTGGTTCCTGCGAAAGTAAGGGGAAAAATGGAATGTGATGGAAAGGAATTCCTTTTTTCAATTTCATTTTTGTTGATTTAGTAGCTATACAAGTCAATCTCCTCGATGCATGTGAATGGTCTTTTTTTAATTGATTTTCTTGTTTAATTCGTTTGAATTTAATTAATTTGTTTAATTCATTCATGAGTTGATTATTTCGTTGCCGTGGAATTGTGAGAAGAAAAGGAAACGAATTTAAAATGTGGGGTGGCGCTGGATTCTACTTTTTAATTTCCTTAATGCATTTTTGTGTTGTGGAATTTCGAAACTGTATAAATTTGGTGGAACTAATTTCAAAAGTTGCTAACAGAGTGAAATTAAATAGAAAAAAAAAGGTATTTCAAATTACATTTCAAGTCATGCACCTAAAGTTATGTTGCTTTAATTTTCTGAATTTCTGTTTCCCCAGATGCGATCAGGCTATGGTCGTTCCATATTCGAACCACTTCTGCCTCTCATTTTGGGTCGTGATGTTAGCGGTGAAGTTGCAGCTGTTGGAGCTGCAGTGAAGTTGCTGGATGTAGGGCAGGAAGTTTTCGGTGCTCTACATCCTACTGCTGTGAGGGGTACATATGCCGACTATGCAATTCTTTCGGAAGACGAGCTTTCTCCAAAACCGGCTTCAGTTACTCATGTGGTAACCTATTAAATCTTTAATCCTTCTTTCTGTGAAAGACAAATTTATGTTACTTTTGATTGTTTTTCTCGAGAATAGATTTATGCGACGTATGATTATTTGTTTTTCATTCATTTTGGTTGTTTTCGGTGGATGGCAATGCACTCTAGCTCTTACCTTGTCTGCTATCTGTTTTTTACAGTTGTGGCAAACTTTTTAATCATCTGTTGGTCTAATTTGGGGTTCTCTAGCTTTTCTTTTGACCATATTTAATTTCATATGTCCTAGAATATTGTTTATTTTCGTCCTTTTATTTTGTAATAATCACGTGAAACATGAATCTGAGAATTACTTTTGGGAGTTGTAGGAAGCAAGTGCCGTTCCTTTTGCTGCATTGACTGCATGGCGTGCCTTAAAAAGTACTGCAAGGATAACCACAGGGTACGTTTCCATCTCTAGAATGCTCATCCTTTTCAGCAATGTTTTCATGTATATCCTGAATTTTGACGAAAGGTTGTCAAATATTTTGGCTTCGTTGACATTGTCTTACTATCTATATAAGTTGTGTGCACATATTCATGGAAATCTATGATCATCTTTGAGGTACATAATATCTGTCATTGTAGATCAGAGGGTTCAAAGGCCTTTTAGTATATTGGCTAATAGCAATCTGAAATTTGTAGTCCTGCAAACATTCTTTTCCTCGATGATAAATTTTAATCCGTCCTAGTTTTCTTAAATATTGTATTATTGCGATGATCTATGTCTTTGGCTTTAACTTATTTTGTTTCATTTTGTTTATCTATTGATTTTTGTCGAAAGATATATGCATTTCAAATTAAAGTAACTACATAATGGTCTTGATGAAGTACGCCATCTCATTTCCACACCTCATCTTCAAACATCACTCTGGTAGATGCTATAATAATAAAATCTGCCAAAATTTTCTGGGAAACTGTTGCAATTTATCCTCCCACGATTTAATTTTCATTCAACAGGCAAAGGCTGCTAGTAATAGGCGGTGGAGGAGCAGTAGGTTTTGCGGCCATTCAGATTGCGGTTGTTTCGGGGTGCCATGTTACTACCACTTGTGGAAATCAAAGTATAAATCGAGTAATGGCTGCAGGTGCCGAGCAGGCTGTTGATTACACCGCTGAGGTGGTGAAATTGATTATTTATGGTTTATTAATTTGTTATTGATAGTTGTTTGGAATGCTTACTAATTGACACTGCCTTACATTGATTGCTGATTCGAGTTTAGTGAGATGCTTATTTCCAGGACATTGAATTGGTAATTAAGGGGAAATTCGATGCTGTCCTGGACACCATTGGTGTGCTAGAGACGGAAAGAATCGGCATCAATCTTTTGAATAGAGGCGGACACTATATGACACTCCAGGTAAGTGTGTGGAAGCTTGTAATAATTGTTGCTCTTAGAGGGGAACTTCCTTCTCTTTTCTTTATATCCCTTTCTGGTTCAAGTTTCGGGGTACATAACAAGAGTTAGGACTCTTTGAATCCTTGGACTTTGCCCAGAATTTATCCTGGCCCGGTGCAAATTGTATAAGAACTTATACCAGCTTTGCTAGCTTGGAACCGCCATTGGGAGTCTTAAATTCATATCTCATGAATGCTCTGATGTAATTATTGATTGTTCAGTTGTCTATTACTCGATGTAGGGAGAGGCAGCAGCACTGAGCGACAGGTATGGACTACCAATTGGGCTTCCTGTGGCTACAGCTGTTTTACTGAAAAAAAGGCTTCAATACCGATATTCTCATGGCGTAGGTACATGTCATCTTGCGCTTGATAAACGTACTATTAAAAATGAACAGCATTTCTCTTGTTAAAATATATATGACAGAGGGTCTAAGAAGAAATAATACCAGCATGTATGAAGCTTTTCAGTTTGTTACTATCTTGTTCAGAGGTTTCCATTTTGTTGAGCTTGTCGATGGATTACGAATGTGTTGCCCTAACAAATATATCGCTCTGCAGTCTAAAAAAAGACATTAACAAGTGTGTTATCTTAGAGGCTACTGCATCTTCCATGCATTTGCTGTTTTAATCATTAAATGTCAGTGAGAGATTGTTATTCGGTCTAGGTTTTCTTCTTTCTCCGATATTTTTGTTGTGCGTTTAATGGTTCTAAGATGTCAATAAATCCATGCCACGAAATGCTTACATCAGAAAATGGATTCATATTCTACTATGTTAATGATCTACTGGCTAGATCTTTTTGATTACTAGAGCATTATTCCCCAGTTTTTTGGTCGTTGCAGAATATTCATGGATATACATGAGGGCTGACTCGGAAGGTTTACATGAGATTCGGAGATTATTAGAAGGCGGGAAGCTGAATATACCCGTAGAGAAAACGTTTTCGATAACTCAAGTAAGAGAGGCTCATGAAGCCAAAGACAAGAAACAAATCCTTGGCAAAGTAGTGCTGGAACTCGACTGAAGTAAGTCTACAAACTCGCAAACATCTTCGAATTTTTCTAAATGTTATTTTTTAACATAAATTTGTTAGGATATATATATATATGCCTTGGCTTGTCACCATTTTTACTAGGATGTTGTATATAATGTCGGAATTCTTCAGTGTCCTTTTGGAATCTGTAAATACTCGAGTATAACTTTTTTTCCGCCTTCATTTTACTGAAATTTTATAGTTGAGCATTTTGAATTAGAAAATGAAGTTCGTTTAAAAATTGAAGCTTTATTGAATCATCTAAAATTGTTATCTTGCCCCGATGTTCTTTGTCAATGGATTTGATTATCTCAAATTCTATAAACCCAGAAATTTTGTCAAACTGGGATTATCTGCAATCAAAGCTTTAGAAAACAAATAATGGGATCAGCCAATCAGAGAACTTGAAAGCTAAAACCATAATTATATTGATGCAGATTGATCGACCCATATACGCATATACACACACACACCCCGCAATTGTAGATAGTCCACGGGTCTCCGTCTTGAGTTCTAGATATTTTACGGAGGTTCAAATTTGGTTCAGTCCATCCAGCTGTAGTCTAAAAGTTGTAGATTTTTTATCTGAGCTCGAATTAAGTTTAGGTCTATTCATCTAGATTATTTATATTTATTATTCATAATTAAGTAAAAATATTTTTATATTAATAAATATATATTTTATAATTAAATTTAAATAAAAATATTTTTAATTATTATATATTAATTTAAATTGGTTTAAATTGATAAAAATATATTTAACACCGAAATCAAATGAGAGGTCTGCGTACGGCTTAGTTAAATTCACTTGTGCTTAGCAGAATGAACTCTACCTATGAAACTTATTCTTGTTGGTTTTTACCTAAGACATCAATCCACTTTGGGTTTTTCACCCCCTTTTTTTCTCCACTTTTGCGATGACAGACGATTGATGGTTCATACATCAAACCTATGGGATCTAGTCCAATCACCTGTAAGCTAGCAAGCACAAGCCATGTTTACTAAGTCCTAACCCATAACCCTAACTAGCCACTCAAAGCAAGTGGTCCAAGCTTGAACCACCTAATTTTGAACCATATGGCAAAGGATTGACTTGAGCAGGGTGATAGTGGATTGGAGTGGATTCATATACAAACCTTATATCATTACCATTCATGTATATATGATTTACATATTAATGATGGGAGTCATATTTAGAATGGTAATTAATCACATATTGAAAATTAATTGATCAAAAAATAACATAAAAAACAAACCCATTTTCCAAATTTAAATGAACTAATATCAAATATTCAATTTTTTTATTATTAATTACCCTCCTTACACTAGATTCCCCACCTATCATGGCAAAATATCATGATTTTGGATCAAAATCCTCATATGTAATTATCCCCCCAACTATTTTTACGACATTACAGTTGGCTTAACCTCGAATTTGGCCTTGACTTACAATGCCTAATCATTTTCTTTAATCCTTTTTTTTAATTGAAAAGAATCTTAACCTTTAACTTTCAATATTTCTTTTGTCCCGTTCTTGTGTAAATTGTTTTGGTCAAAACCTACACTTCTTTTTAAGTAAAGCCCTTGGCTCTATCATCATTTCCTCACTTTGAAGTTAGGGTTTTTAATTTTTAATTTTTAACTTGTTGGCAGCCTTGCTTGCTAAATAAACTAAGCTCGAAGGTGCCAATATTGATGTGGCCAGTGGGAATTGGCCTAAATGGTTGGAAACTATCAAACTAGGGTGGTCCTTCCCACACCAGATGGGAGATTATTATATGTTTAATTAAACCTCACGCGCTGTTTAAGTGCGATTCTCAATGTAAATGAGTGGGGGCGGTCTCCGTCCGGCTCTCTGCCAAATGACAACCAGGCGTTTGCCTCTTTGATTCTTTCGACTGCTCATAGTTTTCGTACACAATTTTTTTTTTCGTTCTTGTTTTTGCCCACGCGCTTCCCAATCATAATTTTTAAAGCACGAAAAAAACTATTGTTGAAGAATTTTGGTTTTAATTGGCATTAAAAACTTCCCAACTTTACTTACGTGGACAAAGCATGTTTGAGGACAAGATCAAGTAATTAGGTTAATTTAATGGTAATAATTTTTTTAATATTTAAAATTATCGATATTGAATTGTTATCATTAAAATTAAAAATTTTTATATTTTATTGATACATTTTAATTTTGGATCTTTTATTTTTTCAGCCTTATTCAATGTTGATTTAAAATTGCAAAGGTTTTAGAACGCTTTTACCACTTAGATGAGTGTGGATTATTAATACAAGAATAAATGCTAAGTAAAACTTGCAATTCAATAAAGTATTACTCAAATTATTTTATTATTTTGGCATGTTATATTAATAATTTTACGTAGATAAAATAAATACGTAAAGAACTGATTATGGGAGGGGTGGGGGGCTGAAGAAAGTTGTGCACAAAACAACGTGGAGGTGAGTGGGTTAAATATTTGTAACATGAAATTATTTAAAATTATAAATAGTTTTTAGGAGTGCATGCATTCATCATTTTCACCGTATCCCTCTCCCAAGTCATGTCACATGCACGTCTGTTAGTTCGTATATCCATATATTTTTTAAATTATAATTATATTTAAAATATTAATAATAATTATTATAAATTTTGATAAATATATTTATATCTCATATTTATATTAATTTTTAAATATTCGTCTGATGAGATATTACTGGGCGTAGATTCTCTTCTTTTTCACTTCCCTCTCTCTCTCTCCATGCCCATGTGCGGCGCTTCCCCCCACATATTTTCCCCCGTTGCCACTTTTTTGAACTACACCATAAAACGGCTACTTTCTTTGTTTTGGCTTTGACTGAAAGGAAGTATGGCAAGAAAAGGAAAAGAGAAAAAAAAAAAAAAAAGGGAAGAGAGGGGCACAGCACAGCACAGCACACGGATAGTGATTGATATTTGCAAGGAAACTTTTCCTCTCCACCCAAATCCCATATCTCTTCCTTTTCTTTCTGTTGATCCTCGACTTGTTGCTATTGTCCACCGTTCTATTAGATGCTTTTGGCGCTTCTCTGCTCTGCTGCCCTGCCCATGTTTTTTCATGGCTGCATTTTGTTAACATGGTAGGGTAAGCCTTTCACCCTTGGGATAACAACATGCTCCAACTTTCATTTTTTTTTTTTAATTCTCAAATGCCATGGTTTATCAGATTTTTAATCGTGGAGACAAAAATGATAATATGTTCCATGGAAAACCAAGACGAAGAATAGATTATCCGAAGTTTAATAATTTAATTTAATTAATTAATATAGTTATCGAGAAAATTTTAAGTTCAAATTCTAGCACTAATCCTTATCTTATTTCGTAAATTATGTTATTTTTTACCCCAAAAAAGAATATTAGTAAAATAAGAGCCAATTATCTTTACGCCTTCAAAAATTTTAAGTTCTCAAATCGAGTATTTATCTCAATGATAAGTTTATATATTTCTTATTTAAAGAATTAGTTTTGAAACATTAGCTTAGCTTAAATGATTCATCAATGTAATTTTTTTATGAGCTAGATTCTAATGAGGTTGGATTCAATTTTCAACACTCTGGTTTCATATGTATAAAAGTAAATAGATTCAAATAATCATTTCTCAAATCAGTGAGGTCTTTTGAGAGAAAAAATAAAGTTTAAAGAAATTAACATTAATCTTAAATATGATATATATGGTAACATGTTGTAGGAATAATTGGTATCATTTCTCTTAATTGTCTATCATGCAATGATATATAAAGTCATAAGCAACAAGACAAAAACACTTTCAATCCATCTTTTTTCTTAAATTGCAATATACAATATTTTAGTGCTTTATGACATAATAATTGAATTCCGACTAACATTGGATGTCTACTATTATGAGTTTTGCAAGTTGGAGAGATGTAACTCCTAGCATCACAATCATTCACATGGCTTGTAGTTGAATGGGGCGCAGTAAAATAGATATATGCACAAAACAGAGGAATGAAAAACCAATAAATCGTAAGAACATGTTTTAATTTGGTGATAAAATAAACTTAATATCAAATTAACCCAATATTCTTGTGAAAATGGAAAAAAGAAACTTATTCTCAGTTTATTCTTCAAACAATAAATAAGAGTATCTATCTCCTAAATCTGTAAATGTTAAGACACCAAATAATTACACGATAAGATAAAAATTATTAAATTCAAAATAAACTATATATTACAATCTATATAATATAAAAATCATATAAATATATAGCACAAAAAAATATTATAAAAAAAAGTATTATGTCTACTATCTCAATTTTTAACTTCAGTTCCCTCTACTTTTTTTTTTCCAATTTTTTTTAGATAATTTCATTCGTTTTATAAGGTAAAATTAATCTTTTTTAAGATATAGCTGCCTTCTTTTAAAAATGCACATAGACAAACTTAATTATTTTCCCAAAAATATGCCATACCACACAACTCAGTACTCATACCAAGGCTTCATTTCCCCTAGTTCTAACCTATAAGAAAAATTGACTAACCCTTAAAAGCCAACTTTTTTTATGTCAAGAGTCACAACACAGCCAAGCGTCGCTGCTGAGACTTCACTCTTAACCCACCACTTGTTGAAGGTTTTCTTTGGTCTTTGCATTTAATGACCCGAGAGAACAAAGTTACCCTGAAGATTGCACTCTGAAACTTCAAGGCTAAAATAGTAATTTCACCAATCCAGAAGAAAATGGAAAAGCATGCTAGCACCTAACAGCCATGCCCCCATTGGCCCTTTGGAACCAGAAAGTACAGCAAGCTTACACTTTACTAAAGACAAAACAGCATTTCGTCATCTTCCTTAAACGCTCACTACTTTCATTTCCTTTCATTTCTTTTGCTCTCTCTCTCTCTCTTGCATTAATCTTTCTATCTGTAAATCCTTTCATTTCCATTAATCAAACAAACAAAAATCCATTATTTCTTGTGTTCTTTCATTGACTATCCACGAAAAAAGATCTCTCAAAACCTCAACTTTTTTGAGTTTGATCTTCTTTATTGAAATGGTCATATCAACGTAAAACTCCCCTCCTAAAAATAATGGATCCGGAGAGACCCCATCGAAGTACTAGCCTCAACAACAGTAGCAGCAATACAACAAGCACCACGACGAGCGAGCTCTTCATTTGTTTCACTTCACGCCTTTCTTCATCGTCGATGAAAATCTCTTCAAAATCCATCCTTAGTCCTGCTCGTAGTGCTAGGGAACCTTCGCAAATCTCTCTTTCTGCATCGCTTACTAGGAGGTTGAGAAGTAACAGTAGCATGAAAGGCGGTCAGGCTTCACCAATGTTCCCCGCAAATGGCAAAAAAAGAGGCTGTGCTTTTGAAAACCCCGAGCCTTCTTCCCCTAAGGTGACTTGCATAGGTCAAGTTAGAGTCAAGACTAAGAAACAGGGCAAGAAGTTTAGAGCTTGCAGATCTAAAAGAAGAGGGGAAGTTAGTTTCAGGAAAGTGGATCATAACAACGTCAACAATGGAAGCAATAGTCTTGATACAAGTAGCTGTCAGGATTACAATATGGGTCATTTTTTGAGCAACAATAGTCATCATCATCATCACCACCACCAGCAACAACAGCAGCAACAAGAATGCAAGAAATGGGTGCATTTGCCGTTGACAATTTGTGAAGCATTGAGGGCATTTAGGGCTGAATTTAACTGCTTCTTGCCTTGCAGGTCTTCTTGCATGGCTAACCAAAGGAACAAAGAAGAGAAAACAGGAGGATCTGCTGGGAGTAGTAATGGGAATGGAAATGGGAGCTCTTCTTGTGGGGCTGTTTTTGCTAGGTGGCTCGTGGCAGTGCAAGAGGGGGAAGGGAAACAGAGGGAGATTGAGTTTGTTGTTGGTGGGGATGATGATGATGATGAGAGAAGGGAAAGTAGTGAGATGATGAGAAGTAGTCAAAGGAGACATGTTTTTGAGGATATTGAAATAAATGATTGTGGTAATAAAAATTTGGGTGATGGTGAAGAAGCTAGGGTGAGTATTTGCATACCACCCAAAAATGCTTTGTTGTTGATGAGGTGTAGATCTGATCCTGTTAAAATGGCTGCCCTTGCTAATAAGTTTTGGGAAACTCCATTGCCAAAAGATAAAGAAGAAGAAGAAGAAGCACAAGATGAAGATCAAGAGGAAGAAGCTGAAAATGGAAGTGAAGAGAAAGAGGAAGAACAAGAAGTGGTCCAAGAGGATGATGTGGAAGTGGAAAGAGAAGAAAAGCAAGTAGAAATTTTTGAGCAAGAAATGGAACATCAAGAAGTTAGTGAAGTTAGTGAAATGTTTGTTTCTTGTGAAGCAACTAACGAACAAGAAATCCCAGAAGCCGAAGCTGAATCCGAAGCTGAAACAGAGGCAGAGGCAGAACCTGTTTTGGTAAGGATTGAAACTGAAGTAGTAGAAAAAAGTTTGGGAAGAAGCTTAAAAGAAGAAGAAAAAACAATCAATATCATAGACTGCCAAGATCAGGAACAAGAACAAGAAACTGAAGTAGAAGGAGAACAGCAAGTATCAACAATAGAAGAAGAAACTTTGCCCGAAGTCTCATTTGATCTTGAGAGGCTTCAGGTTGAAGAAAATGTACCAGAAATTGAACAAGAAAATAACGATGGCCTTGAAGGAGAACTGCAACAACAAGAGGCAGCAGCAGAAGCTGAAGATGAAGAGGAAGATCAAGCTGTGTTTGCAGAAGCTGAAGAAGACGACGGTTCAACTTCAATAACTGAGACAACCCGCGAAAAACACGAAACTGAATGCCCAGAAATGGGAGGACCCGACCCGGAAGATGAGTCAAAGGAGAGTGAAAGTCAACAGGACTTATTGCCAGATTGTTTACTGTTAATGATGTGCGAGCCAAAGCTGTCAATGGAGGTATCCAAAGAGACTTGGGTGTGCAGCACGGATTTCATCAGGTGGGTACCCGAGAAGAAGAAAAAGCAGCAGCCAGCAGTCAAACAAAAGGACGGTGGAGATGAACCCAAAAGAAGGATTAGGTTTGACCCTAACCCTGCTCCAATTTTGTTACAGCCACATCGGTCTTCTTGCTCTTTCCCGGTTGCTCCGCCAATGGCTACAGCCGTGGCGGCGGCTGCTGCAGCTAATGCTGGAGCTGGCGGCAGTGGGTCTATAGCTACTATGATTGAGCAGAAACTTGTTGGGGGTAAGGGTAAAGGATACGAACCATTTGTTCTCACGCGCTGTAAGTCGGAGCCAAGGAGGTCATCATCGGCTAAGCTTGCACCCGATGCTTGCTTTTGGAAGAATAGGAAGCTCGAGCCGACTACACTTGGAGTTGGCGCGGCTGGAGTTTGGTTTTGATGTGTGAGGTTTGGTAGAAAGCAGTAAAACTTTAAAAGAAAAAAAAAACGTTTGTGGTTACTGTTAATTTGCATTAGTAAATCAGTAAATGTTGTAGTTTTGGGTCTTATTGAATAGTAAAAGAATATCTTTGGGGTTACTCTTCTTTTTACTGCCCTACTTTTGCAACGTAAATCATTTCTAGTAAAGTTAAAAAGAACTGGAAGAAAAGGTGGAACCCATCATATATATATTTTTAATTGATTGAATTAATTAATTTAATAATTATATATATTTAAATAATAAATTTATTAATTTTAATATTAAATATAATTATAAATAAATTTTAAAAAATATATAAAATTAATTTTTTATTAATTTAATTTAATTTTTTTTCGATTAACTCAATTTATATCAATTTAATAAAGGGTCACCTATTGTTTTTCAAAAAATGTTTCTTTTTGAAGCAATTCTTTTTATTTTTCCCCTACTTTGGTACATTAAAACTGTAGATTAATCTGTAAAACAGTTTCATTTACTTATTTTTTTTTCAGTGTGGGGTACCGTCCAGAGGTACGTTAATGCTGTGATTTTGATTATAATCTTTACCCCTTGGATGAATCATTGACAAGCTGACGATTATAGATGGAAGAAAATTGCATGTTACCAATGGACTGGCAGAAGGGTCCCCCAAAGCTCAAATATGAGCCGTTAGATTGGGTATTGAGACAATGAAAAAAACAAACAATTGATCAGACAGACGAAAAATGATTTTGATTTGATGGGGGGAACAAAATTATTAAAGATTTGACGTTTTTGGTTGGGTTAAGGATGTTTTCAAGTCTCTTAAAAAAAAAAAATAATTTTAGGGTTGGAGGGAGGGAGATCTTTGTCAAATTATGGTCCTCCGAAAGGGTCCCCAATTGGTATAAACATAATGGAATGAGTTGAGGAAACTTTCAACTTCGTTGTGGATGTTAGGAGTTAGTTAAAATCATGTACTAAGTTGGAATACACATTAAAGGACCACTAATTCGACTAATTTTACAATTTATATGAAAATATAGTGTAATTCATTTGATATTATATTTTTTTAGTATAAAAGATAATATTACAGTTTAAACTTAATAGTTTTATCCAAGCTTTATTTTAATTTTATCGATTTGAGTTAAACTTTCATTTGATTGAATCTAATTTTTTTGGTATTAGTTTTAGATCGAGACATGATATTATTTTTTATTTAGGTCAATTTAGCTAAAAATTACTATTCAAATAATATTTATTTTAAATTTAATTATAAAAATATTAAAATATTAAAATTAAAATATTTTTAATATTTTAATATATTTAAATAATAAAACAAATTTACAAATTAATTCCATCTCAATTCAAGTTAAATTTAATAAAAATTTGAAAAATAATAGAGACTCAGATCATAAACACCTCTACTTTTTTCACCTTGGAAACACAATTTCCTCATGAACTTCAAAAGATACAATAATTGTCATGGCATTGAACCATCAAGTTCCAGGACAACAAAATCAGTGCTTTTTTTTTTTTTCTTCTTTTTAACAGAGATTTTCAGCCTTTTTCCCAATAGCCCCAAGTTTTTCTTCCACAATGGGACTTAACTTTATATGTTGTTATTTTTTTTAAGGTATGGAGAAGGACAAAGTTAAAATAAATAAAGCCAAATAGAAGTTAGAGTGGGAGTTGTATATTTGCCTAGGTGGGATTGTAGGGTTATTATTAGACCTGGATTGAGAATTCGTATGGTTATGTTATGTTCGTATTATAATTTTATTTAAGTTATTATATATTTATATAATTTTAAAATATTAATAATTTATATTATATAAATTTCGACATATTTATGTATTCATTTTTTTGTATAATTTCTTATTCTATTATACTTTAATTAATTTTTTCATGTCATGTTCCTGTAATATATTTTGTTTGAAATTTCTAAGTTAATCTTTATTTTATTTTTTCATGTCGTTTGCTGGCCTTATTGCATGTTCGCATTTGGACAAGAAGACATTGTAGCCACTAAAACATTCACTTTTAAAAAGAAAATTCTCAAAGATGGGCTACTCAAACCTTTCGTGATTGCCTGCCTTTTTCCTTTTCATCTTTAGCTATTGAAAGATACTAATTTTGTGACAAAAGAAAGATACTTTATCAAATAAAGCACCATAAACGGAACAGATCGGTATAGATTCATATGTTTGGTAAAAAATTAAAACGATTTCGATAACACCGATCAATATAAATCAATATGTAATAATATTAGTTGATATAAAACTCAAAACGATAAAACCAACACATATTGATGGGGTACGGTCAATACGAATTCGATATTGACTGTACTAAAAGATATCCTTAAAGACAAAAAAGGTAGCCTATCAGTGGATGCCTCCAGAGGAAAAGAAAGCATTTTCTCTTGATTTTTATGTGTAGTTTTTCTTTTGTTTATGAAATTGAGCCAGTGAATTAGTGGGGTCTTGGTCTCTGTGTCCAACTTAAACTTGTTGCAACTTTAAAGCCCCAAACAAAGGACCTAAAAGTTTATCGAAAAGATGATGCTAAACATTGTAAAACCATGTCTTCTTTTTGCATATATCATGAATCCTTCCTTTTTTTTTTATCTTTATTTTATCATTTGAAGAACCCAAATCCACCTTATATATATATATATATATAAAAAGTTATCTTGACAATATATGTGCAAACCATGTGAAGTTGTGGTTAGAGAATTTGAGGTTAGGCGTTAGAGAACTAGGTGCAAAAACTAAATTTAGGCAATTTGGCCAGAATGCTACTTTTGTGAATACATACGAGAAAGGGGATTTGAATTGGACTCTTTTGGTACATGTGATATTGAGATAAACTACGGAAGATATTTCTCTTCCACTTCACTGGATTTGTTAATAGTAAATATGCTGCAAATACAATGATAAAATATGAAAAAAAATATAAATACAACATGAATATATAAATATGTTAAAATTTATATAATACTAATTATTAATATATCAAAATTTATATAAATATATAATAATTACAATTTAATTATGACATAAAAAATATACAAATATAATATAAATATTCATCCTAACCTGACCTTTCTATGATTCAAACCTAGCCCCCTAGTATCCTAGATGGATTGAATCTAGAAACAGAATATACATGCACTTACCACCAAGGTAAATTAAATGATAGCGTGAAATGAAAAGAAAAAGAAATTTTTACATATCATTTT
>JAQSVH010000001.1:12118495-12135387 GCA_029448705.1 Adansonia digitata | reverse complement strand
CCCGAATACTTTACCCATTTGACTTTTAACTGAAAAGAGTTAAGTTACTCTTCAATAAAATTTCCAAAAAAAAAAAAAAAAAATTCAAACAAAATAAAGCATACACCTCTAATTTGGAGGTTTGGACTCTAATAATGATTGCGATTGCCACTTAAAAGGGTAATGTGATGGCAACGGCAATGGCATCTGGATAAGATGTAAGATGATAAGAAGATATGCATAGTATATTTATATTTAAAAAAATTAAGATATAATATAATATAAATATATAAAATATTAAAATTTATATAATCTAAATTAATCATATATTAAAATTTATAAGAAAAGTAATCGAATAAATGACTGCCAAGCTTAAAAGAGACTGAAGACACTGATTTATGCACACAGCCACTAAATCCAAATTCCTGTCAATTTCTTGACCAGGTCAATGGACTTATCTGAAAAGCAGTCCAGAACAGCAATATTCTTGTCCAACATGTTAAAAGTTGTTGTTTCTAATTATGATGCTCAAGAGTACACGGACTTGACTCACCTTTTAAATATAAAAAATTTTTTAAAAATTAAATATATTTTTGATAAACTCGTAATTATATCCGGCACTTATCTATTGGAGCATGAGTACTTACGTTTCCAAAGCACTTAGATACAGACATAATATATACATCGCATTTGATCATATAGCTCATAATAGTTTTCAGTTTCTCAATTTTCTCTTGGTTATAATTTATCACATTGTTGTACTGGACAAAGCAATTCTTAATTAACAACAAATCCGTTGCATAAGATAATACATTGGTAAAAGCACCTGAAATTGCATCAGCTTATTATACATACATATATAGTATTATATTTTTATTATAAATACATTCATATAAATAGTATTATATTTTGAAGTGCTTAAAACATTCCCTAACCTTACGTTACTTCAAAATTCCTTGTCATTAAATCCATCATACGAGACAAAAAGTGATCGGAAGGCCAGAAATCAGGGAAGAAAAAGCAACTTGAAAGAAATTCCATCCCAAGCAAAAAGCCAATGAAAACATATTAAAATAGCGACAATTAAACGAGGAAGTGTTTACCCAAAATGCCTACTCAATCTATAGAGAGGAAGTAGACAGCAAATTTTTGGTCCTCCCTGCTTCTAGCTCAGTATCAAAAAAGTCCTGAAGTGCTATCATGTTAATGGTGCATGACTTCAAGCTTCGAATTGCTTCAGCACTTGCCAAGGCTCCATCAACAGTTGTTATTATAGGAACCTTGTATGCAAGGGCCATTCTCCTCAACTGCCGACCATCGATCTGATCAAGTGCATCACCGGAGCTTGTCATAACCATCAACTGGATCTGCCCATTAGCAATCATATCACCAGCATGTGGCCGCCCCTCATGCAATTTCAGCACTCGTTCCACTGGGATACCTTTTAGTTCAAGAAAGTGAGCTGTCCCAGATGTTGAAACAATATGGAATCCCAGCCCCAAGAAAGCTTTTGCAATTCTTTCAAGATGGGGCTTTGTCAAGTCATTTAAGCTGAGGAAAACCGTGCCAGAAAGTGGTAGCTTCTGCCCAGCAGCGATCTGAGCTTTTGCAAATGCTAGTGCAAACTCGAAATCAATGCCCATCACCTCGCCAGTGCTTTTCATTTCAGGACCTAACAACACATCACAGCCTTGGAACTTCTCAAATGGAAGGACAGCTTCCTTAACTGACACATGTTGTGGTGTCACCTCTTTCGTGAAATCTAGATCATTAAGTGACTTCCCCGACATAACAAGAGCAGCATATTTAGCCAGTGGGTGCCCAATTGCCTTCGAAACAAATGGTACAGTGCGTGAAGCACGGGGATTTGCCTCAAGTAAAAAAACATCACCAGCAGCTGTGATTGCGTACTGACAGTTCATAAGCCCGCAGACATTTAGCCTCTTAGCCAATTTTGTGGTCCATGACCTTATAATATCTAAGCAAGAAGATGGGATAGTTTGCGTGGGAATAGAGCAGGCAGAGTCACCAGAATGGACCCCAGCCTGCTCAATGTGCTCCATTATCCCTCCAATCACAACATTACCATGTGAATCAGCAAGTGCATCTACATCAATCTCGATTGCATCAGATAAATACTTGTCAATCAGTACAGGCCGATCTGGATCCACCTCAACAGCATTCTCTAGATATTTCACAAGCTTGTCATCACTGTATACGATCTCCATTGCTCGGCCACCCAACACATAGGAAGGCCGGACAACAACCGGGTAACCTATATCTGTTGCAATGGCAAGAGCATCATCTTCACTCTTGGCAATTCCTCCTTTTGGCTGCTCAATTTTTAACTCCTTAAGGATTGCGTTGAACCTCTCTCTGTCCTCGGCTGCATCAATGGAATCTGGTGATGTACCCCATATGCGAACATACCCAGCCCCGCTGGCAATTAAAGGCCGATGCTCATCTAAGTAATGCTGGATGGGTAGAGCTAGCTTTAGGGGTGTTTGGCCTCCAAACTGGACAATGATGCCATCAGGTCTTTCTAAATCAATAACGTTTAGAACATCTTCAACTGTGAGGGGTTCAAAGTAAAGACGATTACTGGTATCATAATCTGTGGATACAGTTTCAGGATTTGAATTCATCATGATTGTCTCAAATCCAGCTTTCTGCAAAGAGGAAAAACACAAAAAAGAGAATGGACAGGAAAAAAAAATCAGCAAATTTATCACAACACGGTAAATTCCATAAATAGCTTGACCTTATTAAATGTGTGGAAGCAAAAACGGGTAGAAGGGAATGCAAACCTGAAGGGCAAAAGATGTATGGCAACAGCAGTAGTCAAACTCGATCCCCTGACCAATTCGATTCGGTCCTCCACCCAAAATCAAAACCTTCTTCTTTTCAGTAGGCGCTGACTCGCACTCGAAATCATAAGAGGAGTACATATAAGGAGTATTGGCCTCAAACTCTGCAGCACAAGTATCTACCCTCTTATATGCCGGAGCAACTCCCAAAGATATTCGCCTTTTCCGGACTTCTTCCTCCGAGGAATTCGTTGCGAAGGCTATCTGCTTATCACTAAAGCCTCTCTTTTTGACTTCATAAAATTCTTCCTTTGTCAGATCAGACAAATTTCGAGACAAAAGATATTGCTCCACATCTACTAATTCTTTAAGTTGAGTGAGGAACCATTTGTCGATGAAACTCAGCTCAAATATATCATCCACTTTCATCCCCTTCTTCATTGCAGCATATATAGCAAGGATTCGATCAGGGCTGGGGACTCTGAGACTGTACTTCAATTGATCCCAATCCCAGTCAAGTTCTTTAACCTCTGCACAACCCCATCCCGAGTAGCCACATTCCAGTGATCGAACTGCCTTCTGAAAAGATTCTTGAAATGTGCGGCCTAGAGCCATGGATTCCCCAACAGATTTCATCTGGGTTGTCAATATTGGCTGAGAGCCAGGGAACTTCTCAAACGCAAACCTTGGGATCTGCATCATTTATATAGAAGAAAGATCTTAGAAAAATAAGAAACTCAAAAGCCGATAATATAAAATAACATGCAAGTAAACAAAACCATGAATGCAATTGAAACACACAGATAAAGATTTTAGCGTATTGTTCCTCCTATGAGATGCATCATCATGCTGTAAATGAGTGATCATAAGCATTAAATAAAGAAACCATAATCCACTGTCAGTTTTTATATAATCTAATCCTTTCTTAATCTTAAGTTCTTGAAAAACATACAAAAGCATCCAAGGAAACAGGTTCCTCACCTTAGTCACCACATAATCAATAGAAGGCTCAAAACTTGCTGGAGTCTTCTTGGTGATATCATTAGGAATCTGATCCAATGTATACCCAACTGACAACTTAGCAGCCATTTTCGCTATAGGAAACCCTGTAGCTTTTGAAGCCAAAGCGGAACTCCTCGAAACCCTTGGATTCATCTCAATGACCATAACTTCACCATCATCAGGATTAACAGCGAATTGCACATTCGAACCCCCACACTCCACACCAATCTCCCGAATAATCTTAACACTATAATCTCTCAACCTCTGATACTCCTTATCAGTTAACGTCTGTGCAGGTGCCACAGTAATCGAATCCCCTGTATGCACTCCCATCGGATCAATATTCTCAATTGAACAAATGATCACAACATTATCAGCCAAGTCCCTCATAACTTCCAACTCATATTCTTTCCAACCCAGCAATGATTTCTCAACTAGAACCTGCGAAGTCAAACTAGCAGCCAAACCCGCCTTACAAATAGCCTCAAACTCTTCCTTGTTATAAGCTATCCCACCCCCAGTACCTCCTAAAGTAAACGCTGGCCTAATGATCAATGGGAACTCCCCGATTTCATTAGCTATTTCGATACATCCATCTAACGTATTCCCTATCCCTGAAGGTGGGGTTTTTATACCTATATTTTTCATAGCTTGCTTGAACAATTCACGGTCCTCAGCTTTTTTAATGGCGTCAAGCTTTGCTCCTATTAGCTCCACGCCATATCTCTCCAAAACCCCGGATTCTGCTAATGCCACGGCGAGGTTCAAGGAGGTTTGGCCACCCATTGTGGGTAAAAGAGCGTCGGGACGTTCTCTCTCGAGGACTTGTTCCACCAATTCCGGTGTCATAGGAGTGACGTAAGTCCGGTCTGCCATATCCGGGTCGGTCATGATGGTTGCCGGATTCGAATTAATCAAAACGACTTCATACCCTTCTTCTCTTAACGCTTTGCAAGCTTGAGTACCTGAGTAATCGAACTCACAAGCTTGGCCGATGACGATGGGGCCGGCTCCGAGGATCATTATCTTTTTTATATCCGTTCTTTTGCCTAATTTGGGACCGTTTTCTTTCGCGGAGACGGCGGAGCTCGCTTGAACAGGGATACGTTTGGCCGCCGTAGGAGAAAGGGGATGTTGCGGTTGCCATGAACGGAGTCGGAAAGATATGTGTTCAGGCTTTGGGTTGGAAGAGGAAATGAAGTAGAAAGGGAAGTTGAAGGATTGAGGAAGGAAAGGTTTGGAGAAAGAAGAAAAATAGGAAATGGAAGAAGAAGAGAAGCTTTTGCAGCTGCTCATCGTTGGGGGGAGGGGTTTGGGTTGGCTGCTGATGTTGCTTTTGCTGCTGTTTGGAGCGACGTGACTGAAGGAAGAAGAAAAAAGTGACAAGAGGATTTAACTAGGGTTTTTTTTAACTCTTGCTTTTGGTTAGGATTTTGTTTTACTTCCTACGTTTTCTTTTAGGTTTGCCGTCGCATTTTACGTATGTACGTACGACGCTAACATTTATGTTAGTTTAATGTAAAATTAAATTAATGTTAGTTTCTTATATATTCATAATTTTTTATATTATTAATATTTATTTAATTTAATTATTATATTTTATATTTTAATCATATAAATTATATATATAAAACTTTAAATAAATTAAAAATATTTAATTATTTATTAAAAATAAATAATTTTTAATAATTAAATATGCATCTAAAAAAAGAACATTTTCAATGAATAATTGGATATGATAGAGGCTTTGGTCAATTTTAGATCTTTATAAAATTGCTAAATTTAACTATTGATTTTTTAAATATTATTCATATAAAATATTAAATAAGTATTTAAAATTAATTTAATTTTATATAAGTTAATATATTTCTATTCTTTTTATATAAAGGGGATGCAATTTGAGATAAGAAAATAAATTTCTATTCTTTTAGACGTTGCTGACTTCCTGGAAACAATGTCTTTAGCTTTCAATTGAGATATCTCATTGGAACATGGCTTTGCAGGGAAAAAAAACAGTTTTTCGTTAATGGCAATGCGAGCTCATCGGATTATTTCTTTCGGATACATTGTTAGCCTTTTTATCTGTTTTTCCTGGCGGCTTTCGGTTCTTTTCTTCGACGTGTTAGGAACTTTTTCATGCTAGTTTGGAGTTCCCTGATCAGATCAGCATGCCAATTGCCAAATGTAGATATTCCAGTGAGTAATGTCTGTAAGGCAGTGACATAAGAGGAAGTGCTCCTTTGGTCAACCGGCTAACTGAGCAAATTTATTATGCTACTGCTCATGTTATGGAATTATGGTTCAATTCCAATGTTTGATTATGGTGGTGCATGATCTTGCATATGTTTGACAGAAATTTGACCACATCGCACCTAACTTCAATTAGCGGTGAGAATTGAACAGGTTAAGATGGATTTGAATTGCATCATTTTTAGTTTATATTTTTTCAGGTTTAAACTAATTCGAATTCAAATAGGTTCGAGCTAATTCGAGTTTTAAATTTTTTCGATTTCGGATACAAATATATTTTTTATTATTTTTTATTTTATGCTAAATATAATCATTTTTATATAATTTTAAATTCTATACTTAGACTCAAATTTGACCCAATCCGACTAGAAACAATATTAGTGCAGTTCCATGAGCATAGCTGCAACCCGAAAGAATTTTAAATTTTAAGCTGAAGGTCAAATTTGGCCCAACTTGCTTTTTTAAGTACAAATCACTGTTTATAAATATTAAAAAATTATTTTTATATTAATATTAATATATTTTATAATTAAATTTAAATAAAAATATTATTTTATTTTAAAAAGAATATTGCTTCGGGTCGAACCTGCTTGAAACTTAAAATCTAAAACTTGAGCCTAATCGTATTGGGCCTATTGAGCTGAGCAAGTTGTCCGGCAACTGCGCAAGTCAAGTTGCTAGTTTAACATGTGATTTTTTTTTTCATTTTTGATATGATATTATCTATTATGATTTTAATATTTTTGTAATTTACCTTATTACTTTGTTATACTATTATGAAACTCTAATTATCATTATTTGAAATAATAATATTATTATTATTCGAAGAAATTTTTAAAATTTTACTACTAATATACATAAGCTTTCAACATTTAATGAGTCTAACTAATTAAATTAAACAAAATGTAATAAATAGATGATATACTTTACTGACAATATTTTCAAAGTTTATAATATAATTTATTTTTTGATAAATTATTATTTTATCATATATAAATCAGTTCAAAAATCAGGTTATCTACACGGCTCAATTGAGCCCTGATTCTTATATTTTTGTTTCAGACTAGCTCAGTTTGGCTCAAAACAATGATTGTAAATCAAAATAACATATGTTTTACTTAAATGTAATTATAAAATATATTTTTTTAACATGATAAATAATAATTCTGATTTAAATAGATAAATCTTAGCCCATTAAGTAAAGTCTTAGGCTTAAGAGTCTAAAAAAATTCAAACCACAACCCAGCCCAACCCATGAGCATATTTAATTATGTATAAAATCTAAATTAAATTTTTAATATTTAATTAAATTATTAAAAAATATTAAAATAAAATTTATAATTAAAGTTTTTGCTTTGTAAAGAATTATTTAATTATAATTTCATCATATTTATTTTTAGTATTAAATTTAGACTCAAGTGCAGATCTTTTCAGGTTCAGATTCTTTCGTATTCAAGTTCCTTTAAGTTTAGATTTTTTCGGGTTCAAGTCATTTCAGGTTCGGACTATTTGGGGTTCAAGTTTTCTTGAGTTCGAGTCATTGACTTTTTGCCAAATCGGGTTTGGTTCGAGTTTGGGCTTGAATTTTTTCGGGTGGGTTTTCGAGTTCACGTTCATTTTGCCACCTCTAACTTCGATGTTACTCAAACTTTTATTTTTCCTTAAGTATCTATGTTAAATCCGTTTTAATACATATTCGAACATAAGTATGGAGATATTACCTTCAAATATAAATATATATATATAATTAAAAAAATTAAATATACCTATATTGGATACTCACTTTCGAGTCCAAGTAACATAGGCCAACCCTACAAACTTGTTTACAAATATCAAGGAGGAGTTAATTGCAGTAGCTAGCAGGGTTATCCAGCATCATGAAGGTCAGATGAAAATAAAAGCAAACTGTCACAGGTAAACTAGAAAAAGAGTGGACTTGAGTCAATAAGTTACATTTAAAGAATCAGCATTAAAAATGAAGCAGAAAACATTAAAAGCAAGGGCTGGTTACATCCATTAATTTCCACTTCAAAGAATCAGCATTCAACATTTTGTAATTATGTTATCAAGGTCAATTTGTCTAGGATCTCTTCATGGCTAGCCTGAACAAAAATCATGGTTAAGTGCTGCATTAATCTGCGTACATAACATAAGCATCCAAGTTCCTGACAATCTTTTATGATTATATACCTAAATCCATGTTTAGCCTCACTATCCTTCTCTGATTAAACTGCTCTCATTCAAATTGGAGAGGAACTGAGTTGCTTACAATGAAATAATCAAAGAACTATATCAAAATAACGCTTTCTACTCGAAAAGTAAAGATAAGATGGTAGAGTTCATGCCTGCCTCCCATGTCTTCCTCCTATACAGATGGTCGGAATTTTCTCAAACTACTATCATCTGCTACGAGAATCACATGAACAAAGCTTGAGTTGACAGAATGTTGCAGATAAACTTTCTGTTATATATTCACCCCCACAGACAATAAAATCCGGATTTTTCAGTAACATCATAATCAGCACTTGCAGTTAGAGGCAGAAGACAGATGTCTACCACTAGCAAATAGCAACAACAAATATCAGCAGCAACTACCTGGCTAAAATATCCCTAGCTCTGAGTTCCCTTATGGCAACATATCTCTGATATTATTAGGTAGATATATTATACATGTACAATTCAAATAGCCCCGCAAACTAACCTTGTACACGAAAAACACTGTAGAAAATAAACATAATGAAACATTGAAAAAAAACATGATCAACATGATCAACATCAAAACACAAATACACATTACCAGCATAAAGCACCAATACCACTTTCAAAGATGGTAGGTTGGTACTTGTACAGAAACATATCTGTTCAGAAGGACCTCTAAAAGGGCAAGATTTCATGATATTAATCTCCCAAAAATTCATAGAATTAAAATGCCACCAAATACAAAAAATATAATGAGTCAAAGGTTCTGAAACCCAGAGAATGAAAATTTAAGTAGCACTGAATCATGGCTATTAGGTTTGAAGAAAAGAGAATGGAGGTTGGTAAACCTTGAATATTGTGTATATTTAGTGAGGTATCTATCTGCAGTAGCAGTTAATCAACAACAACAAACAAAACTTATCCCAGTATGAGGGCTTTGCTGCATGGATTATACTAATTATTGCCTGGAGGGTTAAATGCATACATCCATACATATGAAAAAATGGAAGGCTAAAAAATACAAAAAAAAGACCCTTATACTTTCTCAAATAGAGCGTTAAAGGCTTCTTTAGTTGAACAAAATAGTACTTTAACAACTTGGAGGAATATAGTACTCAGAAGGGTTAAATTAGGTGTAATAAAAGGATAGGGGCTTATCTAGTTAATTTGAAAAATTACAATGGCCTTTTTAGTATTTTAGCCAAAATGGAAGGTTGTGAATATGAAACTGCATAACTATCAAGAAAGGAATGTCACAAATTTGAAACAGTGTGACAAAACATTTGCATTTCCTCTTTGCAAATGAGTTAAAATTACAGAAGCCTATTTCTTCCACTATATTGTTGATTATCTCTAGCACTATTGTTTATCTGGACTCTGATCCTCCTGGCTATCAGTTAATTCAGTCCCCTGTACAGCAGTTTCTTTCACTGAACTTAGTAAGCCTACATTCTCCTCACCTTTACTCTCATTCTCTTCACTTGTGGAACCTTCCGTGAAGGAATTTATGGCAAGCTGACCCGAATAAAGGAATAAGCCAAGAGAATTGATGCCAAAAACAAATGTTGCAAGGTAGCACAATCCATTCACAATAGTCCTGCAAAAAATTACAAGCATATAAGGGATGGAAACTACAAAGATTTGCACCCAGGAGCACAAAATGAAGTACTAGACTACCTGATAGTTATTGTTATCTGACGAACCTGCAAAGCATAAATATGAAAAACATTTGAGAAAAATGACATTGTCCAAATAACAGCTCTCAAACAGGATAAGGCACCACGCACTAGCCAAAGATACCGCACAAGGTCTTCTACGGTCAACACTGATTTATCAAAATTATGATGAAGAGTATGCAGTGTAAGCGTTGTTCATTTCCAGGAGTTTTCCCCCTAACTGCTTCTACCTAATTTCATGTAAGTGCTTAAAACAAGGAACTCAAAGTATGCTTCTACATTAAAAGTGCATCACCTAGCCTTATTTTACCATAAAAAATTTATATTGCGTACGTGCTATCAATAGTCGCCTATGAAGATCACATATACAGCAGCATCAAACAGGTTAAATGATATTCTTATTTACTGGGATACAAAGAGTTACCATTCTTTATCCTTCATGAATACTAACATAGTTTTCCATTATGTAAAGAATATTGTGGACAGCATCAGAGAAATGGTTAAGTTTGTAGAAGTCAGGCAAGTTCATAGGCTAAGTACTCACAAACTCAAAGAATTAAGCAACTAAAATAAACAAGGAAGAAACACTAAATGCAGGCAACAGATAAGGGGAATGGAAGGACAAACCGAGAAATTATCAGAAACGGTTTGGCGGTTGAGAGCTGCCTCAATAGTAGTGGTAAACTTATAAAGAATAAGAGCGATGACACCCGCAGCTATGCTTCCCAACAGTGCCTGAACTGCCGAGGGCGTGGACGACTTGGCTTCAATTGAAGCTGACCCCATTGCTTTCAAGTTATCTAGTGCCTCCTCCTTCAATGATTTCTTTGTCCCTGATGACCTAAATTTCTAGAGACAACAGAACTATTTTCATTAATATCTAATTCAAGTCAAAATCACTCATTTGAAGGAAAATAAAGAAAAGGAAACACCCGGAGAATAAGCAACGCTGTTTAACTTAGATGGGAGATTAAAAGTTAAAAACTTGAAGCTCCAATTCAAATATAACAGAGAAGGAAAATCCAATTGTTGAAATTAAAAATTTTTCTTTAGAGCTAGGTGGATACTCTCACCAGCTCTTTGGCACGTTTAGCACGGCGTCTAAGCGATCGAAACAGGAAGACCCCAATGGCACCAGTGAGCAAAACACTGGTGGCAGTTTGGAGAGGAGTTGGGTCATCACTTGTAGCAAAGATTGAAGTAGAAGTAGAAGATGGTGGCAGCTCAAAGGGTCCCTCTTCTTCCTCTTCTGCTTCTGCTTCTGCTACAGTAGTTATGGGTCCCTGAGCTAATAAAGGCCCAAGGTGGACCTTCAAGTGGGTAGTGAAAGGAGGGAAAAAACTGGGTCTTTGGAGAAGGAATAGTGGGGAAGAAGATGGGTTATGGAGGGGAGGAAGGGAGAGAGGGGAAGGGGAGGAAAGGAGATGAAGAGAAGGAAGCATTTGCAGGCAGAGGTGTTTTTTTTTTCCTGAAAGGATTTAGTTTCAAAGAAGTTTATTTGTCATGAAATTCTTTGATTGATTCTGGTTTTTCTTTGTTGCTTGAAATGGGAAGCTGAGACTGTTGTAATCTGTAAAAATATCCGTTGGATATCGTTGCTGTTGAAGTTTGGGTCCCAGTTTGAAGGTGCTGTACTTTATCTTTTAGCTACAAATCTGCAACTCCCCAAGATTTTTCAATTTTTTTTCAATTTTATTAGTTAATTAAAATTAATTCAGTCCTCTTCTTTCGCTTAAATTTTTTTAATTATAGAAATTCTTATAAATACATTTTTATGGCAAATCATAAGCGATAAAAATGAAAGAAAAAGAAATTTAATTAATTTCAAGTATTGTAAAATGTATCATTTTTATACGTGATTAAGAACATGAAAGTAATGTTTAAAAGAAGAGTTTGCAAAATTCCTTAAGACGGCTATATTACAGGCTTTTAAGTCTTTACGACTTTGCTACCCCTTTTGTAGAGAGTTTTATACGTAATCTATCCAAGAAAGTCTAAACACAGTTGAGGGAACTGTATTCTCTTCCAGAAATGTAATGACCGAGTGTCGGACATCACCCTTACATCAAAAGTATTGTCACTCCATGTGACCTTATGTATCGAGTGCCCAAAAAGGATAATACTTTGATATAAAAATATATTAAGATAATGATCAAATCTCGATACGTGCAATGATACAGGAAGATTTTCGACTCCCGGTCATTACAAAAACAGCTTTGCAAAACCCAAATCCAAAACTTCAAACACCCGGGAGCAGTCCTTGAACCAAGTTAAAGAATGGCTGAATGATAGATTTTCATTCTCCATGAGACCATCCAGAATTAAAACTGAACTTGAAATCCAGATTGTTGCAGCACTCAAAGACCTCATCATTTTTAAGTAAATGAAAGCCAGTAGACAAATTTGACTTGAAGCCATTAATAGCAAGAATTATTGTAAATTAATAGCCATGTTAGCTTGATAACACAAAGTTAACATGCATTAAGTTGTTCATACAATCATCTTTAAAAAGTATGATATTTAATCAATTTAAAATTTAAATATCAATATTTATAATTTTTCTCTTATTTCGAGACTGCGATCTTGTTTGTATCTACATAATAGTAGTATTTTGCTTCTATCGGCCTTCTGAGCTTGAACTTTGAACACTCGGGAAGGAATATCAGTCCTAAATGAGAAAAAAAAAATCTGGGGAATTGGAAATGAGAGTAGAAATAGTAGAAAATCTAATTTTATGTCAAATTTGGTAGAAGAAAATGGCTGACGGCGAGTGATTTTTCTCAGCACTCTTGTCGAACATTAGTTGCCACAGCTCTGGCCCAAAATTTGATTTGTGCCTTCAAATCTTCACCTGAATTCGTAGAAACACAAGTTGGAATGGGAGGTGCCGGGCTTTGCACCAAACATGGCTCGGACAAATAAGGCCGCCTCATCACCTTATCTTGTTTCGAGTCCTCGATCTCATTTCCCTGCAAGCCTGGGAGTGTGTTGACAACATCGGGGCTCAGGTTTTCCCTGTCAAATGTAAATCCTAAATCCTTGAACCCTTGCAGTTCCTGGAATGCAAGATCGCTATGGCTTTTTCGCAATATCTTCTGTGGATTTGAATACCGGCATCTCATTTCCTGAACCTGATCGCTGTTGTTAATGGTGGAAACATCTAGATTTCTTGGTGGTCTACACCTTTGCAAGTAGCAACTTTGTGTCATGGCCTGCAAATCCAATGTTTGAACATTAGATAATGAAAAATGATAGATTCATATATCAGCATTCAGCAGAATTTTGCTAGCTTTAGCTCATTATATAAGGTTGCATTCAACAAGTAAAGATCAAATGAATTAATTCGAAGTGCCAAATAATGTTGTTTTTTTTCTATTCTCCAATACCAAAAACTAAAGCAAAACTATGCATTGCTAAATTGCAGAAGATTGATAGAGTATCAGTACCTTATTATGACTGTGCCTTGGGGGCAAGATGTCTGGAGAGTTAGCCAGTGCTTGTCGGATCAAATTGCTCATTCTAATATCACTGTCATTATCCTGAATTAACTCTTTCGTCATCATAGAAGTTGGCAAAGAAGGTGTCCTTAGCAAATTACATAGAGATGATTCTCCGCTTGATTTGATCTTCCTATCAGTTTTCTCCGTATAACAAGTTGTCTTCGACGCTTGCAGCGATAATTGCCTGTTCAATCTGTTCTTCCCACCAATGATCTTCCTTTCTTGAACCTTTTCCTCCCTGCCTATCCATGGCGGTAAAGGTGGTGCACAAGCCAGACTACAATGAGCTGAACTTTTATCTCGGAACTTCCTTGTTGATTCAGAGCTTTGATTACATGAATCTTTTGCCAAAACCTCTTGGCTAAAGTTCGATGACGTACAAGGATCAGAATAACATCTTAACATCCTTGTTCTCCTACTGAACAGGCTCTCAAAAAACCAAGACTCTTCTAAAAGATAAAGAGCTTCCAGTTTTTGATCAGATTCACTAGAATAAGACTCAGACATGCCATGATCATGACTGTTCTCCATTGCTGCCACTACAAGCTTCCAATCCCTAATAAAAATGGCAGATTCTTTTGCATCTTCATCCTTTTTATTCTGTCATCTATTAACTGAAAACTGATTAAGGGTAGGCCATGTGGGGTAAGGGTGCCATGTGCTTTAAGGTAACAAACCACAAATCTAAAATTTTATATTGAAACAAAGACTTAGTGGATAATTGGATAAGCTAAGAAACTGGAAGATGAGCTATAATTTCGATTGAAAGCTTGAATATTTAATTCTAAAACGACAGAAATATGGGGGGAAACTGTTGATTGCTGTCATGCCAGCTCGCTTCCCATGTGACAGTAATAAAATATGAGAAAAATAGTATATTTAGATCAATTGTTTTCTCTCATCGCCATATGACAACTAATATTATTATTTTTTTTTTGGACAAATAGGAAAAACCAACTTATTGCCTACTGAAAACTAAAGATTTAGGGTGTTTTTTTCCTTTGGCTGTTGCTTACAAGTTCAAGATGGTTCGAGTTGTGCATTATTTTTGTGCAGAGGGTGGTTAGAAATTGAAGCCACCCACCTTGGTCTTTGGCATGATTATCAACAAGGTTTGACATTTCTTACAATTTTCTTTTGTTTCTTTTTATTTTTATTTTTATAAAGAATGTCGTAATTTAAAGATTAAAAAAAAATTTACAGATACTAAAATTCAAATTTTAAATTTATTAAATATCAATAAATTAATGAATCTATTGAAGTAATATCTCCGAATTCAATTTTGTTTTGTTTGTTACTAAACAATATTGTTGATTTATCTTCCAATACAATATAAATCTACCATACGTGTCAGTTAATTTCGTATCGTAATTTATGAAGTGTGATTCCAATGTTGTTCATATTTCAAATGGAGAAGATTAATAGAGACAGTCAAATGTCAGTGATCAATTTAAAATCAAACAAAGACAAATCAGATACAATTGTAATAAAAAAAGATACTATACGAAAGTGATACCAAAATACTGGAAATTGTTGTGGTTGGTCAAGTGCTCATATAGCTCACAACAAATATCAAACGAAAGTAAATCTGACACTGAATAATAAGAACTGCTGGTGGAGCTTTATTTTTTCTTCTTTTACGGAAATTACAAACATTAAAATTTAAAATTTATAAATTAATTTAAATCAGATATTAAATAAAAGATTTAAAAACATTCGAGCCATAGTTCTATCTATAAATTGGTCTAGCATGTATATATTGTATAATTTACATTATTTTTTTCATATTAATGCATAAATAAAAATATAATATATATTATTAAATATATCAAAATCTTAAAAATACATGCATTAAAACATTTTTGGCAAATAAGATTTCGTTGATGGAAAGAATATATATAAATATATATATTTTATTGATTTTTGATTGATGCCTTTGAATAGCTCTTTTATATATAGTACTGAATGTAATAACTTTCATATATTTTAGGGGTTTGCATATAATTTGTTTTGGTTTTTTTTTTTTCTTGGGTGTGTGCCTGCGCTTGACTTCTTTCATTTTTAGGTTAGAAATTGAGACAATGACCTTGGACATGGTCAAGAATGGAGGTTCAAGCACAGTCACATCTTCAGCTTCCTCAATTATGGGCTTTGGATTTGGACTTGATGATTCTAACCTGTGGTAAAAAAACCTTTCAACAGAAGTTTTTTTTTGTATATTATGTGAGGGAAGTAGATTTGAACTCTAATTTTATACTAGTCACTAAATAAATACTTTTTAAAGTTAAATAAATATCTTTTCTGATTAAATAAATACTTGAATGTTCAAAAAAGGTATATAGTTATATAATTATATGCATTCTTTTTAAATATAAGTAATGACATGTTTACGTACATGAGATTATTAAATTAAATGTATGTTTCATGATTTTTTTTAACATCCTAATTTCATGTTGGAAAACTCCGAAAGATTTGCTACAATATATATTTAAATACTTAAATCCATACTTGCGAGATATCTTTTGTAGATAAAATCGTATAGTATAATTGGTTAAATCAGACAATACTTTGCAAATTATGATGGGTTACTACAATCGTACCGGAGTCATACACCAGTCAAAATATGCTATTACTACAATCATACTAGAGTAATACACCAGTCGAAATATGCTAAATGCTATATCATGAGAGTCACTGTAAAATCCTATAAAAGCTAAATGTTACACAACCAGATCCACTTCTAAAACCTTAACACTTGGTATGATCTTGATTTTGTTGAATCACCTCTAAAATCTTACAAAAGTTAAGTGTTATATAATGGGAACCATTTTTAAAATCTCAGCGTATGATGTGATTTTGATTTTTTGAGCCATCTCTAAAATCTTACAAGAGCTAACTATTATATGATGGAAGTCACTTTTATAATTTTAACTTTTAGTATGATCTTGATTTTGTCTGTTTCATATTAAGTTTATTTAAATAGAGAATTTGTATAACAACTCAATTTTACATTAAAAAAACTTTAAAATATATATTATAATATATAGGTGAAGCTTAATTTTTTTTATGCACACAAGATCGTCATCGTGCCCAACGAATGACCACAAAAGGCAAGGGTAGCTGGTCGGTGGACAAATTGATATGATAATAATGACGACCTCCTGTTCATGTATACTGTTAGGGGATGACAATAATCCCACATCGACTAGGCAAGGATGTAGACTGTGGCTTATAAAATAAGGGCCATCTTTCCCCTATTGAGGTGCCTTGTCACACAAGAACCAAGCATCCTCACCAAAGGCTACCCAAAGCGTACTCGCCCAGAGTGCGTGGCCGCTGAAGACGCACTCGCCAGAGGCGCCCTCTCTAGGGACAAAACCCCTACTATGTGAGCTTCGGCCTTTGGCTAGCGGGACAATACCTCACAGACGGCATACTCGCCTCTGTCGAGGCGCCTTTTCTGAACGACACCTCATAGC
>JAQSVH010000001.1:12097541-12109047 GCA_029448705.1 Adansonia digitata | reverse complement strand
CAAACAAATTGGGGTTTGCTGCTTTTATTTGAACTTCCTGATCTAAACTGCAAATGACAAGTCTCCTGTTAGATGGTAAAAAATATACATATATGAACCAGTAAACGTACAAGTAATGAGAAGAAGGGTACCTTTGCAGTGAATAAGCCCAGCTGTTAACCATATCTTCCAGATAAGCAATTTGAGACAAAATACGAACATACTGATATCTTTCTTTTCCAGTATTAACTTTTGTGTTAACCCAACCAACTAGAAGCTCAAGAACTTTCCGTACCTCAGAGGAAACTTCTCTAAGTGACGTGTACACACCTCTGTATGCTGATAAACCAACAGCAACCAAACCTCTGACCAATCGAAATTTCTCTTTGCTTTTAGTACTGCTGGAGCCACAAGCAACAGCAGCATTGTCTGATAAGTCGGCAGGACGAATGATACAAGAGTTGAATGGCCAGCCCTTCCAGGGACCAGCTATGTCTGCAGAAGGACCTTCTTTAAGTTTTGATGTCACCCAGCAAAGCTCAGCAAAATGAGGATATCGCAAAATTTGATAGCCAAATGAAGATATTGCCAGCATCAAGCTTGATTTCCCCTTCAAATTTCTGCTGTTTGTTGTTAAGGGTGCCAGAACTGCAACAGACAAATCACCACAAGATTTTGATCCAACCCCTTCTTCACAGGCCAAACCATGAGATTCATTGTCATTTTCTGCAGCTCCATAGGTTAGGACAGAGTTTTTTGTTTTGGAATCTTCATGGACATGAGATCTTTGATGAATTAAATGAACAAAAGGTTGAAGGATATCCCTTGATAACTCTGCAGCAGATAGTTTAATAACCATATCATGGTTGAAATTCCTGCCAACATGAACAGTGAATCTGGGTACTGTGTGCTCTATTGTAGTTTTCTGACTGCAATTTGGTAGATCACTCTTAAAAAATTGCCTTATTCTATCCGGAAGTTCCAGATATGGAACTTCAGAAGTAGCCTGTTAGGAGATGAGAAACATTTAGACTTAGACATGCTTGCAAGATGTGAAGACAGTAAGAGACGGGAAGAAAGAGGGGGATGGGAGCTCGTGTCTTAATAACGTAAATTTCTATTGAATAAGAGATCAGACAGAAACACTAACAAATTTATAACAATTGGCTTCACAATGTCCTAAATTTAGTACAAGCAAGGACCACAGCATAAAGTTTCAAATTGGTATTTTAGTTTTGATCAGTCAGTCTACTTTTGTGTCATTTTCACAGAAAAGAACCTCTATCCTAGAGCTTCTCAAATTCAGGTCAGTCAACTTTCATTTACCCAAATCATTCAGCTTACAACAAGCTGATAATCAGCACTGTCATATTAACCTTCACCGTAAAGCAGCATAAATTTATTCGATAGTCATAAATGTCCAAGCACTTAGATCTAAACATAGTCAAGCAAGCACTAGGCTGTTACACCCTGACACTAGCCAAACCAAAGCTATCCAAGGAACCGTTAAAGAAAATAGAAAAATTATAATAATAAAAAAAACCCTGATAGATGAAGCATATGAATTTGCTTTGATCAAAGCAAGAACTATTTTTATTTCTAGGCTCTACAAGTACTGCCAAGCTACACGAGCAACAAAATGAACTATTAGAACTTGAAATGCAAATAAGTAAATGAAATAACTCATACCAGAATTATCAAGGATGTTGACACACAAATAGATTCCACTTGCTCAACAAATGAGCTCCAGGCATGTGAGACCGTTTGAACAGCAACAGTAGCCTCTGTTGTCTCCACCAACTCATTTTGCTGAGAGGATCCATTTTCCTTTTCAACAACTTGAGGATCTTCTTCCATAGGAGCTTGATGGAATGTTGAAGATGAATCGCTCCCCCCAGCAACTTGATTAATGGTCTCCATAGCCCACAAATCTATTCTTGGCATAAACACTACGCTTGACCCCATGCTTGCACATTTCACTGCGACGGAATTTAAATGGTTTGTAAGGATTTTTCAGATGAATTAGATCTAGCAAACCTATAGTCTAACATTCACACAGGAAATTTCTTATGAATTAGATCCAGCAAACCTATAGTCTAACATTCACACAAGAAATTTCTTTTGAGCTTGAAACACCATGTGAAAGGATAGAATAAAAAGCTTACAAGGTGTCCAAGAAGCTTAGTCTTGCCATAAATGCTCACCAAAGCCCTTACCATTAAGCTACTGTCCACAACAGGATAAAGAAAAAGCAGGCCCAAAATCAAATAAAGCCAATTACTTAAATTTCAGCAAGGGATCTATAGGAAACTCCATAGTATCAGTACTTTTTGACTTGAATTATATGTTAGCCATGCACTACTGAGTACTGACTTCATAATGAAACTTTCCAGAAACCAATATATAGAGGGCATTCTGATTTTTGACATAGGGTAGTAGCTATGGCCCACTAGTTTCATTTTCAAGAGGTATAAACTCGATGCCAAATTAGTTGTTCTTTAAGTAAAGCCTTCAATGGTTCTTTAACTCCTACTTCCAACTAATCCAGGCAGAAAAGAAAAAAGAAATATCCTAAATTACAGAAGTACCAAGCAGCATAAAACGTTATCAAAGAAGCATAGATGGCAAAAAAAAGGGGTGGGACTGGAAAACTCATGGTATGAAAAGACAAAAGTCTGCATTTATAATCGATCTCATGTCACTCAAGTAAACAGGTATTAGAAAAGAACTAAGGCTATCTTCACAACAAAAAAAAAAAGCATGAGGAACGTACTTAAAATTTGAGTTACTCCATGAATTAAGTCACCATGTCCTTCTTGAGCAATTGTAGCCAAATCCACTTTCTGTATTTCAACATTCCCAATGAAACAGTGAAGAAGACAAGATGCAAGATGCTTTTGGCCAGACCTGGGACTTCCAGCAATTAATATTCGAAACCTGGTTTTCCTTGTTGAAGTAAAATAGGTGTTTTGTGACAAACTAGGGCATGTGCTGCCATTACGTACTATTGAAGGTACAAACTTAGAAGCATTATCACTAGTATCACCTATGTCATAACCAGTCAAGCTAGTCTCTCCAATTAAAATTCCAGCAAGTGATAACCTTCTCTCTATCTCCTTTGTAACCTCGCCTTCTTGAAGAAGGTCATGAACATGGGACCACCAATGATCCTTGGGCAATCTCTTGTCCTGCAATGTGGAAACAATCACATTCTCAATCAGTTCACCACCCTTAGAAAGAAGGGGTGGCAACCAGAGGCGTTCATCCAAATGAAGAGAAACAAGCAAGGTGGATAATGGTTCCAATAGACAAGGAATTAGATGGGTAGGCAGAGGAGATGCAACTAAATCCTGGGCAGCCATTCCTGCTTCTCTACGTGAGCAAGGAGGCGGAGAACAGGACAAAGCCTCCAACCAATCCCTTTCCTCAACTGTGACAGTAGGGAGAGTAACACGTTTAGCACCAGAGGTTTTCTCTTCGGCATCAGACAAAATTTCCTGCAAAGGAAAATTCCTTTTCAAAGAAGTAACAGCTGCTTGAGTACAAAGGGCCTGCAAATCTGCACCAGCAAACCCAACTGTCTTTCTTGCAACCCATTTGAGCAAGGATCCAGTAACTGGTTTTGGCCATCTTTTAGTATGAAGTTCAAGGATTGCAGCCCTGTCTTCCAATGATGGCAGTGGAAAATAAATCTCTCGATCAAATCTCCCTGGCCTCCTCAATGCAGGATCAACAGCATCAGGGCGGTTAGTTGCACCTATCACCACCACCGAACCTCGGGACTTTAAACCGTCCAACAATGCAAGCAATGTGGACACAACTGAACTATGTGTCTGATCTTGCTGCCTCGTTCTCCGAGGTGCTAAACCATCTATCTCATCAAAGAATATTATAGACGGCTGACATCTCTCAGCAACCTGGAACAAGAGCCTCAGCTGACGTTCAGCATCACCAACATATTTGCCTAAGCAATCAGCACCTTTGCGGGCAAAATATGCAATCCGTTTATCCCCACGAGCACAAGAACCGATCAGTGCTCGCACTACAAGAGTTTTACCCGTTCCAGGATAGCCATGCAAAAGAACACCTCTAGGAGGTGTAAGCCCTAGATTGTCAAAGAACTCAGGATACAACAGTGGTAAGATAACAACTTCCTTCATGCACTGGATAACATCCTGCAAGCCAGCAACAGATTCCCACCCCTCAAAAGATTTCTCACTCTCTGTCTCTGAGCCTCCAATATAGACAGGTGCTAATCTTAACAAATCTCGATGAAGTCTCTTACCCTCACGCTTCAAGAACTCTTCATCCTCGCCACAATGCTCCAACCATTTTTCTTCAGCTTCAATATCCTTTCGCCATGCATCATTTGATACCTTCCTCATTTCCAACTTCATTTTCTTTGCTTTCATTTTCTTTATTAGGGCTAAATATTGAATACCATGGGGTTGGAAGAGACATCGATGATCAATACAGGCTATGAGAAATTTGCGATGATCAAAGATACAGCCATCTGCTCTTGCACAAGGCTGCAAAAGATGGAATGTCGTCAATTAGAAAGTAACATGAACCTCTTCCCTTTCTCAAACAAAAATTGAAGCTGCAGGGAAGGGAAGGATGCTTTAAACGAGATTTTTTTGGGGCAATAAATATCAAGAAACAAACCAAGTGATATGTTTTTGGACACCGATCAACACGACATCCAATTGTTGCTCCTGGCCTCCCACATCTGCTGCATTTTAATGCTCTTCCTCTACAAAGCGCTGCTCTGACATTTTTTAAGCAACCCAAGCCGGCAAAATACACCTACAGACAAGAACATCACTAAAAGAGGGATATACAGAAAAATAAGCAATAAAGGAGAAAGTAACGGGTGATAGATATTGCAAACTTCCAGCCAATTCTTTAATTGCCTAAAATCAAATGGGATAAAAACTAGGAGTAAGGTTGGCATATAGAAAAGAGAATGTTGTTAGATGGGAAAAATTCAAGATATATTCGGCACAAAGAGAAGTATAAAAGGTTGAGAAGCTATGGGAAAAGATCAGTGTGTATCAAAAGCCCAAAACAAGATTCAGAAACAACCCTGGCCGTCCAAAACACTTATAAAATACCATAGCTGACAGTGGCAGAAATAGAAGTAGATAAAAGGCAGTTTCTATATGTATATAATGAATGCATAGACAAATATATCCACCAAAAACAGGAAAGAGGCAATTAAAAGTTAGAAAAAAGAGTAAGAAAACGGCACTGCACCTCAGGACTCCATACAGCACAGTGTTGATGAACCCATATTCCAGCAATACCATATCGATCATTTATAGGACCCAACAGACGACCAAGCCACCCAGGTTCATCGCCAAACCCATCCCAAATGTCATAATTTGGTTCCTCTGAAGCTGAAGAGCTATATGCTTCATTTTCACTATCACCTGCATTGTGGACCAGCTTCTTTGGTGGTTTTCCATCAGTCCCACCGCCACACAAACCACACCTTCTCCCTTGTTTGATACATGGCTTGCCAATTGTATAGGCAGCTGCTTGATCTGACTCCCGTTCCTTCTTATCATTCTTAAATTCTGAATGCTTTCCATCAACCTTCACCAATCCATCGTCTTTTGCATTATGAAGATCAACATCTTCAACTTCCTCCAGGCCCTTATCTCCTTCTATAACATCCTCTTCATTTTCTCCTTCATTCTGACGTTCTAACCGTTGAGCCTGTTCTTCAGTCAGCTCCACTCTTTCAATTGTTTCAGCCACCTCAAGAATTTCATGGCCAATGCACCCCTCCTCCAATTGTATACAATTTGATCCTTCTCGATCTTCTTTAACCACCTCATCCACATTGCCATACATCCTCTCCTCATTTCCATGATTCACTTCACTCTCCAAAACTGCTGGAGCCTCCACAACCTCATCCCCTCTATTATTTCCATGATTCATTTTGCGTTCTAAAAGAGGCACGCACTCCACTAAACCATCCCCTTTAATTTCTTCTTTTTCCACCTCTGTTTCTTCTTCTGTGCCACAAATCTCAACCTTTTCTTCACTCTCTAAATCACTTACTGCCTTAATACTCCTCGGCGTCTTGGATTTCACAACTATCATTTCCTCCCCATCAGTTTCAGCCACCTCTTCCTCCTCCTCCTTATTTCCATCTATATCCTCAAAAAGCTTCCTCTTCCTGCTCGATGCAACTCTCTCCTCCACCTTCACTTTGACACTCACATTCCTTCTCCTTGTCCTTAACCTTGATCTCCAACTCCCCAAAGTCAGTGCCTCCCTCGTCTCCTCCTCCTCCTCCTCCTCCTCCTCCTCCTCTTTAACACTCCCAAAACTCCTCATCCCCCGCCCAAACCTCCCATGTTTCCTAATCTTCTGCCTTTTCTTTGGAGGCGGAGGTGACACATCCAAAATAACCGGTGCCCTCCTGACCCGTGAGCTCCTACGGAGCTCCAACTCCACACCCCCCGACCCCTCAACAGCATCCCTCCCATTCCCCTCTCCGTGGTTCCTATTATACTCTTCCTCACATATTGCATCTAATCTCTTATGCTTCTTTCGAAGCCTAGTACCCGATTTTTGACCAAAATCCCTCCGTTTCGATGAAGAAACCGAGGTAGTTGATAATTGCATGACCAAAACCTCCACGAAATATACAAATACCTCTAATTCATATATAAAATTTCTCCTAAAGTTATAAACTATTGCATAAGATATATTTATTTCAAAAAGATTTAGGCAAATGGTATTCAACTAACGATCCACCTTTCAGTTTTCTTCAATGAGTGCTTCAATATGTGATTCCGAAGAAAAGATAAAATCGATCGAACTCAGTACTTGACTCACCACGGAGACGCTGAGTCTGATCGTTCCAAATTGGGAATCGAAAATGAAGCCAAACCCATGGAGTATAATCCCTTAAGAAATCAATTTAGAACAAAAAAATTTAGGATTTTGAGTGGCTTCTGGGATTTTTCTTCAGATTAAAAAGGAGACTAGGGCATAGGGCTCGAGACGAGAGAAAATACCAAGTCATTTTTAGTGATGATTTTTCTGTTCATCTCCACGCGCGTGGAAAGATGTGTATTACTGCTGTTTGGCTTAGTTTTTTTTTTTTTTCCCTTTAGAAGTTACTTAAAAGCATAAATAAATTATTAAACAAAGCAGTTTATTTTTAATAAATAAAATTAAAAACATTTTTTTAAATAAGTTATTTTTTATATAATTTTTATTTTTCTAAAAATGTTCTCATTTATTAAATATAAATTCAATATTTATAAAAAATCCTTATAAAAATAAATTTACAAAACAATTTTAACTTAATATTTAAAATTTTTATTTTTTACAAGAGCTTTATAATAACTTTAAAGCCAAAAAAACTTAGACCAAACAGAGACTTAAGAATGAAATCTTAATTGAAAATTAAGTGATTATGTGAGTTTCTTTTAGGGGTCTAAATGGATTAAAGGCTTAATTAGAGTTTTTCTTGGGTTTGTTTAATTTATGTCTTTTAATAATTTTTTTTACATTTAATGTGATATTTTTACTAAATTAAAAAAGTATATGTATTAATTACAATTTTTATATATAATTTTAATTAGTGAAATTAAATAGTGATTAGCATTTTCGTTTTAACAAAAAGATAATTTTCATGGATTATAAAATCTACTTGGATCAACTGAGTGAATCAATTTAACAAAAAACTGATAAGTTATCTAGACTGATACATTATATAAATTGATTATTGACAGAACCAATAGAAAAATAATTTAACCAATGAAAACCGATTGGATATTTTTTTTTCAATTTTTTTTGTAATTAGTGAGATTAAACCTTTAATATCTTAGTTTTATATTAAAGACCAAATTATTAAATCAAATATATTTTTTATAGATTATATTTAATATTTATTTAATATTAAAATCATTTTTTAAATATTTAAAATATTGTTTTATTGAATTAATCAGTTAAAAATTGAAAGTTCAATCAATTTAACTTCCAATCTGATTTTTTTTTAATCTTAATTAATTTGAAATAGGAAAAACGAGACAGATGTTAGAATTTATATCATGAATCTATTATGTATCACATTTTCAAAATGACTATTAAGAATCATTTAAATTAAACATCAATTTATACTTGATAATATATAAATCTATACATTATGAATAAATTAAATAATTTTACTTCAATAAAAACAAAATAATCGTTATAATTTTTATAAAATTTTAATAAGAAGATATAATACACTGTACTCCGATTATAAAGGTTATTATTAGCATGGGATTGTGGCTTAAACAGGCCAGTGGAAAGCACGCGCTGAATTGAAGAGTGGGGATATTTCTAAAATGAATGAAATTTATTCATTTTTCCTAGCAAAAGGCAAAGTTGCCGCCAAAAATGATACAGATTTATTTGGTTTTGATGAAAATTAAAAAAAAAAAAAAAGGGTTTGGGAAAATAGGTTGATGTCATTTGTAGAGTGCAATGGGAAACACAACGGCTCCTTAGAACAGGCTTCCAAAGTATACCTTCTATAAGTTGCTCTCAATGCGAACCACTTTGCTTCATAAACTAATGGTTATTGAATAGCTGATTTCCGTATACATCTTACAGGAAAATAATAAATAGTTTGAGAGAAAAAAGGGGTCAATCTAAATATTCTGAATCAAAGATGTTTGATCTTACATCTTCAAAGTTGAACTGTTTCTCATTGTTTCTGTCTGGTTTCAAACTGCTTGCGATCCAGCTCTGGGGTACTCAAAGGTTGTCAGCGTAAGAATTTGATCAAGCATCATCTGGATTGAAAAGTGATAGAAATCAAATGTTAAAACTCAAAACCAGAGGATTCAAGTGAATATTCTCTCAAATATTCATAATCTGCATTTAACGTAGTTACCAAAAGGATTAGAGCTTAGCTTAAAGCTGCTTGTCTCCATCTTCTTGGTGGATGCTCGATACGATTCTCAAAGAGGAATTCAACATTTTGAGATTTAGGATTCCTCTTTGCAGTAATTTGCATAAACACGCCGTCAGCAAGCATACGTTGCAGTGCCCTTGCTATATTTTTTGAGTCATCAAAACCCAGATGGTGACATCCCAAGGAAGGAATTTCAAGCTGCTTCATCATGGACATCATTCCTCTGGCCTGTCATCCATAGTCAAACTATTCATGACACATAAGAACGAAGAAGAAAAACATCCTTAACCTTAAGTATAAAATGAAATGAAGACGAAAATGTAAAACCAAATGAAACTTTGATCTCTCTCTCTCTCTCTCTCTTGTTGTTGTTGAGATCTATGTTATTTAGACTCCGAAGTGAATGTTGGATACGGATATGTGTCCTACATGGGTAGACAGAATTTTTTCTAAGTAGAAGATTTGAGCGCAAAATCAAATTTATCATTTCACGAAATGAGGATTGGTCATGGATTTGTATTTAATGCTTGAAGATGCATAAAATGCAAGAAAGATGAAAACAATGGCTGAGTCTAATTAAAATTCGTAGTTACCTCACGCCCGTAAAAGTTTAGATATACATCCTTTAGATTGATCCATTCCATAAAATATGGGGGGAGCTTGATCCCGGAAATTTTGCATTGCTGAGGGACCTTTGTCTTCAAATCCCAGTTTCCACTAATATCAAAAGATTATAAGCATTCTTAGGTGGATTAAAAACAAATAAAAATCAAATTTTGAAGTCTTTCAAGACTCACCAAGTTACAAATGCTGCACAAGTAAGGCAGCCGCCGCCTTCCTTTTCCCATAGGTTATGTTGACTCAACCAAGCTTCAAACTGCTGAATAACTTCCTTAAATGGCTGAGCCGTATCGTGCCAGACTCTGCGATCAAGTTAAATTTCAGCAACTGAACAAATTTCATTAGCCTAGATATAACACCGATTATTGTAGTAAGGAACAGAGTGGCAATGACCAATATCACTAATAGGATAGAATAGAAGTAGGTTCATTATTACCTATCAACCCCAATTTCACCATATTTTCCTTCAATGTATTTGTTTATTGCTTGCTCACTCATTTTAGACGGCCTCACAAACCTGGCAAAGATTTTTTTTTTTTTTCTTGGGTCATAAGTTAGATATAAGGTTCCAAGAAAGAACTAAAATCATTTGCAACTAGGTTAAAAAACTATAAAAATAGCATCTGGATATGGTATCAAGAAAAAGCCAAGAATAGAACCTGTGGAAGAAATCCACTAAACTCAAGGATTTTGCATCCATTAGCAGCACAGGAAACTCAAGTATCTCAACTTTCCCTTCCAAATCAAGCACCAAGAGAAAGTCCATATCTTGAGAGCGTTTTTTCTCAATGTCAGTGGCATTAACTTGAAGATCCCTGGAACAATCATGATTAAATTTCTCCAGATGTGAAGGATCATCCATCTGAATTGAAAGAGTAACTAAATTAGATTTCAGAACTAACAATACATAATCTTATCCTTTTCGGAAAAAAAAAAAAAAAAAACAAAACTCAACCATATATAAAACTTAAACGCGACTCAATCAAGAGCCTTGCATTTGTCACGTTCAACTTCAAGAACAATAATCAACCAAATTTACAAGTTCTATTCGATTTCAAGACTGAAAGACAATCCTATTCTGGAAATGGCAACATTGTCTCCTGGTCTAGGGGAACTCAAAATAATGCAGCACAGGAACTTGGATTATATATAACTCAACCTTTCTATAAACTGGTATTCACCTTGATCATATTCTATGCAAACTTATACAACCCAACAGAAGGATGATACTTGATTCTTAATCATTTTTGTTCCTGGCTTTGGATACTTTACCTCTATGAAACCAATAAATACCAAGCAAATCAACAAAATCCTAATAAAATAAGGCTTCATTCCATAATCATTTCTGTCACTTGCTCCCTGCTATTTGCATATACTTTTGGGAAAAAAAAAATGAAAAAGAGAAAAACAATCATATTTGGTTACAAAGGAGCACATATACAAACTGCGATGTGCGTCGTAAGAATACTTATTGTATGCAAACCTAAACTCATCTAATTTATTATTGAAAAGTTAAATTTTAATTTACTCTTAAAAATATATATATATATATATAAAAAAAAAGCAGAAAGGAAATAAAAAAGGCAATGGTGCCCAAACTGTGAACCCATATGGGCAAACACATGGTTAAAATATACCCACACAAAAAAATTGGAAAAAGGAACTTAGGCATTTAGACTTAATTTCAAACAGATGGTGAGCAACATAGAAATTGTGAAAAAAGAAGCCACGAAAATTCAATAAATACTAGCATTTTTTTAGTGTTTTCAATAAAGGGTAGGTGAGAGCAAAAGCTAGGAGGCAAACCTGGGTACACTTGCCTTGAGTGTAGTACAAACACATGGGCCTCCAACGATTACTGCGACTACCGACATGGGTATTCATTGCAGCAGACAAAGAAGCAGGAGGAGGAGGTGAAGGGGAAGAAGATGAGGAGAGCTGGGCTGCTATGGAAAATTTGTATGAAGGAAAAAGAGATGG
>JAQSVH010000001.1:12071245-12082668 GCA_029448705.1 Adansonia digitata | reverse complement strand
TGATAATGAATTTCCACATATAATTAAGAAAATGTTTTGAAAGCCCAACTTTATGAGTTGAATAGTGTTCAAATACTTAAAATCAATGATTATCGTTCGAGTTTAAGTTTATTCACGTTACTAGAAATTCTTAGCAATGTCGTATTTATTTCTTAAAGAAAACGATAATTATTAATTAATATCTATTGATGTTTAGATTAAAATGATATTTATAAAAAAATTATAATTAATGAATATTTTTTAAAAAATGTTTGATATAAAATAGTATCTTAATGCAAAATTTTATATGAATTTTTAATATTTTAAAAGTAATAATGTTTTTAACAAATTTTAATTTTAATTAACATCTATGTATTATATTTAATGATTAATGTATTATATCGTATTCATGTTATTTTCGCTATCATAATCATATTTAATATATTATATATTTATATAAATTTTAATACGTTAATAATTTATTTTATATTAATTTTGATATATTTATATCATACTTTATATCAAAAGATCATATCTTGATTAAAATAATAAAGTCTATTATAAAAACCTTTAACTAATTTCTTAAATTAAAATTATTCCGTATGAAATAAAATTAAAAGTGTTTGAGTTAAGTTATAGTCCAAAATTTTTTTATTTTCTTGTATTTTAACTAATATTAAATAAATATTTATATAAATATTTTTAATTAAATTTAAATAATAATTTAAATCAAATAAACTTTAATTATAAAAATATTTATCAAATTTTACACATATGAGTTAAAACTTGGAAGACCAAGCTAACTACCCAGTCTATATAAACAGGGCTACATAATACGACATGATGTAATTATTTATGTATAACTCTTTTAAGGTTAATGTATAAAGATAATTGTAGGAGGAAAAAGATAAGGGGTGGCGTGTAATAACAATGTGTCTGTGTGAGTTGATAATTTTTAATATTTGTACCGAGCTGACAACGAGAGATATGAAACAGCTTTATCGATTCATTACATTACATTTTCATTACATAATTTCATCCTCAAAGATCTCTCCTCTCCATCCTTTTCTTGTCTCTTAAAAAGAAAAATAAAATGAAAAGAAAAAAGAGAAACTGCTTTTCTTCTGATTCGTATTTCTTCACTGACATGACAGGGAATACCTGCACACTTTCTCACGCACGCACGCATACTCTTAATCAGAAACCCACCCCCATCCAATCACCCTCTCTTATCATAATTCATAGCTCTCTTTCTCTCTCACTCTATCTTTCTCTTCAAAGAAAGATTTCGGAAGACGACAGTGCAGGGAAGCAACACAGATTTTTTCCCCTGTCACTCGATTCATCAAATCCCCCACCGCCCCATACCCCCATTGACACCCCCATATAAACATCCCATCCCCCCTCCCTTTCTTTTCATTCCTCATCCCACTCAGAACCCTTTTTTTTTTTTCGTTTCATGATGCTTAGTTTTGGTTTTGAAGTTTAGGGTTTTTTGTAGTGTGGTTCAAGGTTTTACTTTTGGCTTTTTGTTCAGGGTTTTGTTTTTTCCTTGGAAAGGTGTTTCGAATATGGATAGTTACCATCATTTTGACAATGGTGATAATACTCATTTGCCTCCTGGTTTTCGTTTCCATCCAACCGATGAAGAGCTCATTACTTACTATCTGTTGAAGAAAGTTCTTGATAGTAGCTTTACTGGGAGAGCTATCGCTGAAGTTGACCTTAACAAGTGTGAGCCTTGGGAACTTCCTGGTAAGTAATCATTAACACTTTCTACGTCTATCCTTTTCATTAATTAATGTAAATAATAGAACTTCTTGTTTTTGGTTTTGAATTGGCCACGGAATCTGGCAGAGAAGGCAAAGATGGGAGAGAAAGAGTGGTATTTTTTTAGTTTGAGAGACAGGAAGTACCCAACTGGGTTGAGAACTAATCGAGCTACTGAAGCTGGCTATTGGAAGGCTACTGGGAAAGATAGGGAAATTTATAGCTCAAAGACCTGTGCACTTGTTGGAATGAAGAAAACTCTGGTTTTTTATGGAGGAAGAGCTCCTAAAGGAGAAAAAAGCAACTGGGTCATGCATGAATATCGCCTTGAAGGCAAATTTGCTTATCATTATCTCTCCAGAAGCTCCAAGGTCTCTCTCTCCTCTTCTCTTACTCGATTGCTTCTTTTATCTAATAATCTGTTAGGTTCCTGTTCAAAAATGAGGTCCAAACTTGCTCTCGTCATCTAAAGTTTGAAGTTTTTCTGTTTCCGTGAAACTGAACTTTGAACAGTGTTCTCTGAATGAGGGTTTGGGTAGAATTTTTCGTAAAAATAAGTTTAGGGTTGTCTCTGTTTCTTGTTTCTTGGTCAATCCGTGGTCCATCTGGTAACTGTGCCCGTACTGTTTTTGCTTCGCCTTTGCGTCCCCTAGGGAGCTGAAATTTTCTCAGGCAATGGTGTAAAGAAGTTAATGGTAGTTATGATTTTGCTTACAAATGCAAACTATTAATGCTACCGTATGCTGTTGTTTCTTCTTTTAAGGAGTTGAAAAAAGGTATTTGTTAGGGGAAATCTAAATAGCATTAGCACTGCCTTGCAGACAATGTAAAAAGCTTTTGTCTACACTGGGATTCAAATACCTCCAGTGTCTGCATCATTATTCCCTAAGAGTAATTATATTTCCTATTTGATAGTGGAAAGTTCATGACTCTTGCACTTTTTCCAATAATGAATTCAAATCACATTTCTCATTTTATTACTGAAGATCTAAGATTTTACAGTAATATTGCCCGTTAAAGCTAATTAGTCTTGCATGTACAATGATTTGAAACTCACTATTCTGTGTTAAAAGCATTGTTTCTGTTACTGTTCTTTTTCCCTATATACTCTCCAAGCTTTCCAGCCTTTTTTTTTTTTTTTTCAGGTTAACACTGAAAATGCAAAGATCTAACAGTAATAATATGATCTCGTAAAGTGGTTTTCCATTATTTGAACTTTTAGCATTGAACTGAATCTCACTAATCTGTCTGTTAAAAGTAATGTATCTTTCTATTATGGCTTTACACTCCATTGGTTTTTCCAGCAATAGTCGAAAACTCAAGATCTTACGGTAAAAATGTGACTTACTAAATTTCCTCGTTGAAATGTTTTCTTACTGTTTCTTTGATGGATGATCGATGGCCATTTATTTTGCTTAAGTAATTGCCCTCATTTTTTGTACAATTAGCTGCCTTTCTTTACATTGATGCATTCAACCATTCAGTGTTTCGCTAAAATTGAAAGGTTTTTTTTTTAATAATTCCAGGATGAATGGGTGATATCGAGGGTCTTTCAGAAGAGTGGTTCGGGCAATGGTGCAAGCAGCAGTACTGGCGGCGGGGCAGCCAAGAAGACCCGCATGAGCGCCTCCATTGCTCTCTACCAAGAACCAAGCTCACCTTCCTCGATCTCCCTTCCACCTCTCCTTGATCCCACCACCACTGGTACTACTGCCACTACTGCCATTTCCCTCACTGACCGTGACAGCTGCTCCTATGATAGCCGTACCCAATCTGAGCACGTGTCCTGTTTCTCCACCATTGCTGCTGTTGCAGCTGTCTCTGCTGCTGCCACCGCAACCGCCACTACCACAGCTCCACCTCCTGCCTTCCACCCTGGTTTCGACCTCGCATTGCCACCTCCACCACGCCAAATGATCAACGACACTTTTGATTCGATCGCAAGGTATTCAAGGAATGCTGGTGTTTTCCCAAGCTTGAGGTCCCTGCAGGAGAATTTGCAGTTCCCTTTCTTTTTCCCCCAGCCTACATTGGCTGTACCACCTCTTAACGGTGGTTCGCCTCTGGACTGGGGCACTGTATCCGAGGAGGTTAATAATGGTGCTGGCACTGGTGCCAAGATATCCATGGGGCCAACTCCAACCGAGTTTGATTGTATGTGGACTTACTAATTTACCCATTTCTGTGTTTTAACTTTTGATTGTATGTTGTAATTAGGAGTAGGCTTAGAAAAGGCTGCTGATTAACGTCAGATTCCACTTCATGTCTGTAAGGTAATGCATTATTATTACAATTAATTATTAATCTTTAGGTTTTGCTGCTTAGGTGATGATGTTGACTTATCCACAGTTGATAAGTATGTTTCAAGTGTGCTGTGATCACAACAGTCAATTTCTCTCTTTTTCTTTTCTTTTTTTTTTCTCTGGCTAAATCTAATTTTCTTTTCCCGGAAAAGATTCATGTCTGGTTTTTGGGCTTCTAAGAAAATGACTCATTGTTTCATCAAACAGAAAAATTAATTAAAAGAAAACATAAATTATCTTATTAAAGATTTTGGTTTCTTTTTCTTGCATTAAATGCTACTTCCAAAAGAAAGGGATATCTAGCTAATAACATTAAATGGGTTGTTCAAGTAGGTGGGTGAGACAGAATCGGGGTTTTATGTCAGAAATTTAAATAGAAATTTTATTTTGATTTTTTTTCCATTTTCGTAAACAAAATACATTATAAAATGCAATAAAAACGTATTTATTATTGTAATTTAAAGTTGTGGTTCCAACTATTTTTTAATACAAAAATCTCAACTTTTTAAGTAAAAAAATTTGAATTTTAGACTTATTTTCCATATTGGTGGCAACCTTTTATCTCTCTTCTTATGTCAAGATTCAGCTGCTTTGATCACATGGGGACTGAGTCTCGGCTGTGAGTTTGGGGGTATTGGTATTTCTGAAAGTGACCCAATAGGCCTATTTGTCATCCACTACTTGTGGAAGGGACAAATTTATTGCTTTTCTTCTAACATTGTAGCCTTTTTTGTCAACATAATAGAGAGAAGGTAAGGGACCATTTAGAAAGTGGCATTAGTTACTTTATAAGCTACATAAAATAAAGGTATCCCAACAATTGCCTTTTGCATCATCATTTCTTTTATTGACTTTTTTAGTTATAGCAGTACTACACATACATTAACAATGTAGATAATAGATATTTACATGTACATCAATTTTTCTCTCTGTTTTGTTTATATTTTAGATGATTACGTTACATTATAGCTATTTGTATGACTAATTTGATGAATTTGTTTCACCTCTTAGTTAATTATGTCTAATTAAGAAAAATGCTTGGTTACGCTAATACCAAAACAAAAGGTTTTTCACTATTTATTTTTTTATTTTACGTGTGAAAAGTATAATATTGAAGAAATTTTCATATTTTTAAATTAATTAAAAGTTAACATATTCATTGACTGGGAAATGATTAAATTTCATAAGCAATATTAACATGATAACACATATTCTTTAATATAGTAAAATAATTGCATTGTTAATTTATCAAAAAAATCAAATTAATTAATATATGATGTACAGAGTTTGCCTCAGATTTTTCGCAGACAACATATATATATTATAGTTTTGATTTTTGGAGGTGAGAGATATTTTAGATTTTATTATAAGCAATAGCATAAAAATGCATATTAATAAAGAAAATAAAAATAAATAATTTTAGTTTGCATGCAATTTTTATTTTATTATAATAAGTATTTTATTGATAATGATAATATTAATTTAATATCAAACTTAAAAATCCAAAGTAATTAAACTAGTGTGTTGTTCGTTATTATGAGATTACTTTTTACACCTTTTCAGCTACAAATCCTCTAATCAACCGAAATAAAACATTAAAAAGTTTAATAAGAAACTCTAAATATATGCCATCAACAAAAATTGTATTTATATAAATATTTAAGAAAAAGAATATAATAAAAGTTCCTTTACTCAAATAGACATTTCGAATTTCAAATTTAAATATTAAGTAAGAATTATTGGTAAATTTATTAAATAAATAACTTAGTATTAATATATATAATGAAATTAGAATTTTTAAATTTCTATAAGATATCAAGATAAGATTTCACTTATATATAATTTTTCATTTAATTTTTGAACTTAATTGATGGAATTAAAAGTAATTAGGACTTCCATACAAATTAACCAAGAAAGGCAAAAGTGTATATTTCATAACATAATTATTTTTTACTTTCAAACCTATTCAAACCTAAAACTTTCTAATTATTATAAAGAATTATTTTTACTTAAAGCCCATTTTAAAACAAAATATTAAATCTTTAAATATTACATTTAGTTATCCTCTGACATCTCAAACACAAATAAGAGTATATACAATTATAAATAGAAAAAATGTTTGTTTGATTGATGCATAATTACAAATTAGTTTAAATTTAATTGGCATATACTTATATAAACATGCAAAAAATATAAAAAATGTGATACAAAACTAGAAGGACACAAATTTAATATGCTTGAATGGTTCATGGTCAAGGGATGTGTATGCAAGTAATTTTGATGTTTCTTTTTTATTTATTTTTTAATATGCATTTTCATCTACTCCACTTTTGCAATGACATTGTTTGCATGATCCGAAGTTCCGAACCCATCATATATTAAGGTTGCAATAAAAAATAATTGATATAAATATATATATATATATATATATATATACACACATGCATGTGTAGATATGTCTATATATTATGCATGTACATGTTTACTAATATTACAAATAAAACAATGCGGACTGTACCTGACTACTTATAAGTGGATTAATATAATAAATTATAAATAAAACAACAAAATAATAAGTACTCTTTCAGTAGGCATTAGGCAGTGCCATTTTTCTTGAGCAATTGCTATTCAATCAGGAACTTGGACTTAGTTCAAATGATAATAATAGATATGAGAGATAGTAGACATAAATTTTAACTTTAATTCCAAAACTTCCCGTAAACAAACAGTCAGGGAATTTTGATAATTTATCCAAAAATAAAATATCTCAAAACTATAAATTTGTTAAACAATATTGTTCTAAATAAAAAAAAATTATAAATGAAATTGCACGAAAATATAACTGATTGAAACTATAAAAAAAATCGAAGAATAAAATATGACAAAGTCAAAGTTTACCACCTCTAACTTTAAGACATTTATTGCTTACCCAAACATGCTCAATAAATTTTGCAATATGTCTCTCAGACCTCCTCGATCTTTTTACCTATTGATAGTACTTATAATAGTAACACGACAAACCAAAGAATGCAACAAATTTTTCTCTCTTGAAACAGCTCACTGAGTTTGATGAAAAAAAAATTTCTGATCTCATTCAAGAATTTGGAATTTGCCTTGTACTTAACCTATAGAAAAAGAAAAGTTTCTCTTTTGTGATTTTAATTACATTAAAACTGCTTTAAAATTAATCAAAGGAGTTCCAAAAAATTAAACCTAGAGTTATGAAAAAAAACAGCTAACATTTTTTAACCCGAAATAAAACCGAAACATTTATTACAAGAATGTTTCATCAGGGCCTACATAATTTTTCATTGACAATGAATATCATTTGTATAATATATTTTTTCACTGTGTATCTCTATATACAATAACTTACGTATTCTTATGTATTTCTTATTATACACTTTTAATTTTGCACTGATATCCAACACAAACTGTATAAGAGGGGCGGAATCTAAGTTAGATCTGTCAATATTAAATATGATTACATGAATATGTGTGAAAAAAATAATTAAAGCACTACACGAATATATAAATATCACAAAATCTGTATAATATGAATTATTAATCTATTAAAATTTAAATAAATATAAAATACCTTGCATATGATTATCACATAAAAAAATAAACGAATATTACAAGATATACAAAATTATTGGACCTAAAGGATTTGGAAATTTTTTTTTTAAAAAAAGAAAAAGTACGTATTTTTATTCAATTTAAAGATCTTCTCACAAATTTTCGAATTGGCAGTTCTCTCCAACTTTTATCATCACAAGTTCGTGAAATAAAGGTAGCGAAAAAAAACAAATGTTACCTTGCTTATTCCCAAGCTACATGTAATCCTAAACACAAGTGACAAAAATGCAAGTTCAACTCGATTGCCCGAAACTCTTCAACATGATTTCAGAGATATGAAAATATAGTACAAATTCATGCAGAAAAATATTAAAGCAAAGCTGTTTTTCGTTTTTGACAGATGGGAAAAAGCAAAGCATCAAGAAAAAATCTTTGGTTATATTAAGGTTGGAATTGAGCATGTGAGTGGTGAAATGATTGGCAATGCAATCAAAACAGTAACATTCTTGGTAAATTTTGGGAGCCCAGTTTTTGGATAGGGCCCTCCTCACTTAATTTGCATGAGAACAGCAAAGCACGCCTGTGCTCCAAATCGGGGCAAAAGCTTTGGACATGATAATTGCTATTCAGGGGACTGTTGCACAGCCGGCTCTGCCTGCCCTCACTCCCTTTTTCTTTTTTTTTTCAGAAATATTTTTGGGTTTGAAAGAAAAATAACCAAAACGAACCTAAAAATTCGAAATTAAATAGATTAATTTATACAATTATTTTATAAAATAATATTTAATAAATTTATAATTTAAATTTTAACATATGCAATACTTTCTTTTATCCTAAATCAAAACTTCTTTTCGTACCGAGAAAGAAAAAGAAGCAAAAATGCAAGCCATTGCCAAAGCATTAAAAGCTGGGAGTTGGATGTTTTGTAAGGACTGACTAGCTAAAAGTAAGATGCGAATTATTACTGAGGGTTTTCAAAGTATAGTTTGTTTGTACTTTTGTCTCAAAGTCTTGGCTCCATTCTAAGTTTGATGCTTTACATATTCTATGTCTGTAATAACTGTTCGAAATCATTGCATTGAATCTTCATTGATTTTTTTCTTTTTTCAAAAAGAAGCTTTATTAACTTTTTCTTTTTGAATGATTAGCAGGATCTTTTCCTATCAGTTCTTCGAACATGCAGCGGAATTTCGTGTCGCAGTGAGTATTTCTTCTCCAAAAATAATATTTAAGTTGCTGGAGTAAATCCAGTTTCCTTGTCTAATTGAAACCAGCTAGTTTAAAGTACCCTGTTTAAGCTTTTTGACTTAAATATATTAAAAAAAAACCCCTTAAAATAATAGTACTTTATCATTCAAGCTTCTATTGTTTTATTGTAATCAATTGAGTCTTAAAATTTTTATTTTACCAAATTGAACCCTTAATTGGGTGGAAATTGATTAATGGTTGTCATGATCACATGGCTTATGTGATTAATGTGGGGTTAATCAACGGCTCAATTATTGTAAATACATGTTTAAGAATTTAAGGATATTGACTGAAATTAACTGAAGTTATACTCAGAATTTGACACAAATTTACTGTCTAAAAACTGGTTTTCTGTTTGAAATATGAAGAGCACGAGCATGTAAGATGGAGACAATCATCTATTGCTGTTAGTACTGTTTGCTGCTGCCATGAAAAATGAGTTGATAGCGGAATGTTTAGCTTGTATTTTTTACCCTATCTTTTGGTTTAAAGGATTTTACCCTTACTCACCTCTAAGAATCATATCTTTAGTAAGCTGTCTAGATTCAAAGAAAGAAACTTTTATCAATGTCTTGTTTTCATTTTGGGGGCAAAACGTTGCTCAATGATCCATTCATCAAGAAATTAACATGGTATTTGCTTTTGCTGATATCAGAGGTACAGGGTGAGAACATGGTGGCTTGATTATTCATTTATTTTCTTACCTTTTTTTTTTAAACGATTTTGGAGGCATCAGTAAGAAAGTCTGATGCACAAGCAGCTGAAGAATCTTGCCAAATGGGAAACTGGGTTGCTGAGGCTTATTCAGGATTCCCAATTTCATTTCTGTTTAAATGAACTTCGTGAAGGACTAAATTGTAATACTTGCATGGAAGGCTTCTTGTAATTGTTTCAAGTTCTTTGGGACCCTAAACATGAGGTTCTTTTAGGCAAGTTTTAATCTCCAAAAAATAAAATAAAAAATAAAAAAAGGTAAATGAGTAAACAATGATAGTGCTATAAAGTATAAACTAGCCAAACAGCAGAAAATTGGATTCTGGGATTCCATTAGTCATCTAATGGTTCAATTTTCAAATCAAGCATTACCCGGTTTTAGTCCCTTATATATATATATATATTTTTTTTTTTACTTTTTTTTTTGACCTTTTGGTGTTGGGCTTCAGTGATTTGCCATTCTCCTAGATCTTTCATTTGTCTTTCCCCTTGACCTTTGAACTTGTTCTACATTTATCCACCAAATTCTAAGACCTTGTTTCTTGGCACCAGCCATTTAGATGTCAGCTCATTAAAATCGGTCAAAGCATCTTCAATCCTTCCCCTTGTCATAATAGCCAATGAATCATAATTGTGTAAGAACGCCGGTCTGGTCTGGTCTGGTTTCTGTCTTTCGGTACGTAGCTGACAGTCTGGAAGTTTGATAGCTCATCAAAGTCCGAGTCCTTCATGCAAAGGGACTCGACCTGATCATGCTCAACCCTGGTAAACTTGAGCCCAACATGGTTATCTGATCCCATCTACATCTAGCTCTCTCTTTTCATGATCCCCAATTAATATACAACCTCAATGGTCAAAAATTAAAATTTCCTCTGGTTTTTCGAGTACTAGTTTAGCAAATATTTGGAAGTAAACATTTTATTTGGTGAAATTTGTAATTTCTTTCTTTTTTATTCTTCAAACAAAAAAAGAAACATTCATGTCAAATCTACCATAAACATATGTCAATATCACAACATACATCTAAAATTGGTTACGGCTTTTAGATCTCAGGTGATGATCCCGTGGACTTGATTCTACAGTAGTTACTACAACATTTTAATTTAAAATTACTTTAAATATTTTAAAAAGATAAATTTGATTTTTATGAAAAAATTATTTATTATTAAATTTAACTGATATATAATTTAAAATTATTTTAAATATTTCAAAAGAATAAAATTAATTTATTAGTAATTAATTTTTTCTAAAAATATTAAATTAATTACTATTACGTTACTATAAATCTTTAGATTTATTATTTTAAAAATATTTAAAATAAAATAATTTATAATTATTATAAAATTATATTAAAATTTTTTTTATAATTATCACGAAATCGAGGGCTCTCTTCTTGGCTTCGATGGTTAAGTGCTCAGTCACTGTAACTACACCAAGGTTGGATAAGCTAGTAAACCCGAAGAGGGCATGATTAAAACTCTGGACCTCATTGACCACCTAAGGCCGACAGCAGCTTCCAAGCGAGATTCGGGCAAATTTCGTGATCCGTCTCACGCGGCACGAGATGAGTGAGACCCAGGCAGCTCCCCAAAGTACTACCGACCAAAAACATACAAATAAATAAATAAACTACCGCCGTCACTTTTGAGTACCTTTTCCGTTAATCAGGACAACAACCAAACAAAGCAACGACAAAATCGCCGCTTTAACAGCCGTTACCCAACGCCGTCCTCAATTGATCCCTTGCCATTTACTTGACACGTTGATTCTTTTAGACTTATTGCAGTGGGCTCAATATGTTTCCTTGTTGCGGGCTTTCGGCAGGGCGGC
>JAQSVH010000001.1:12040172-12071145 GCA_029448705.1 Adansonia digitata | reverse complement strand
ATTAAATATATTTTAAAATATGTTTTAAAAATGTAGTAATAATTTTTTTAATTTTAGTGTATAATGATACTAGATAAAATGATATTTATAAGAATAATAATATATTATTTTTAAATTCAATAAAAATAATGTAATAGAGATAAATATTTTTCTTAAAGTGAGAATGAATATGCATGTCTATAAATCTTATTAGGGTCCAAGAGCGATGGACCTGAGCCTAGACCTGTTTTTTTATGATTTGGCTTAGAACAATATTTTTATATTAAAATAATATTTTTATTTAAATTTTATTAAAAAAATATAAATATTAATATAAAATAATTTTTTAATAAGATAAAAAATAATTCAAATTTAAATAAATAAATCAAGTTAAATTTAAATTTAAAATTTAATAATTTTTTAATTACAATCTATTTATAAATATTTTTAAATATGGTAATTAAGCGTAATTTTTTTTTATAAATATTATAATGCAACAAATTTTTACATATAAGATATAAATACATGCAGTGAAAGAATTATTATTTTTATTTTGGTTTTACAGGGTGTTAGGTCATTTCGTTTTTAAAACGACCACTGCCAAAATAGAATTTTGTTAGGACAAATGGCGCAAATAATTGGAAGCTGATATTGAACTCAAGTGCTCATGCGGCAGAAAATCACCTCCCGCGTATCCTGCTTTGACTGCACACAACGAAGCGCCGAATCGGTGCGTTTTGAAGTTGCCCTCCTCTATATAAACCAATCCCCCCCCCTCTATTCCTTATTCCTTAACCCAATTTTTCTTTCCTTCATTAACAAATTAAGGAGGGGAAAATGGCTCCGAGATCCAAAACCAGCTTGATTAAACCGAATCCCGACCCGATTTCCAAGGAGATACGTTACCGCGGAGTTAGAAGGCGCCCATGGGGCCGTTACGCAGCCGAGATCCGCGACCCGAGGAAAAAGACCCGGGTCTGGTTGGGCACCTTCGACACAGCTGAGGAAGCAGCGCGTGCTTACGACGCGGCGGCACGAGAGTTCCGTGGCGCTAAGGCCAAAACTAACTTCATGGACAAGAACAACAACATCAACGACTTCACGCGAAGCCCCAGCCAGAGCAGCACCGTGGAGTCCTCTTCTCCGCCGCCGTTGGACCTCACACTCGGCAGCGCGTGTTTTTCGCACCCCATGACGGCGCATCGTCCGTTCTTTGATGTCTTTGCTTCTGCCGCCGGTAAGGGTCTCTCCAACTCCGGTAGGGCCCAGAGCGATTCGGATTCCTCGTCGTCGGTTGTTGATTTTGAAGGAGGGGCTCGACGGAGAGTGTTTGATCTCGATCTCAACCAGTTGCCAGCTGAGATGGATTGATATTTTGCCTTTTTCACCGGATGTCGTTTTGAGCTTCGTTCCCCTGCTTTCCTGGCTTTCTTTTTTTTTTTTTTTTGGGTTAAAAGCTGACATGTAATGTATATATAAAAAGAAGTGTAACTTCTACAGATCTATTTTTGGCAACTTGAGAAAATTTTCTCAACGTTGTTTCTTAATTATAACTAAATATCTTCATGTTTATTTTCTATAATTCTGTTATCTTTTCGGTGGAAATGGAGACTAAATGCTAATTCATTGTTTACGGTTGTCACCTTAAAATTAATATATTCCACGCTTAAAATTTGCTGCATTTTATTTTTGGTCGGAGCATTGATTGGCAAGATAATTTAAAAATTGAACAATATTGATGGTTAAACACTTGAATAGTTTTTAATTTCTTTTAATTAATTAAACCATAAATGCCTATTTAAAAAATCATTTCTAATATTGAAAAAGTGCATTAAATAATAGTTCTTTTCTATCATTTTTGTTTTTTCTCTCCAGTAATTTTAATTGAAGAAAGAAAAATCATAAGGAATAATTTAAAAATTTTGAGTTTGGTATTTTTTTTATTTTAAAAATTTTAATAAATGCTGAAGCTCTCCTATTTATTATTGAATAATTACCCATAATAATTTTTTTTAATTCAACACAATTAAAATTAAAAATTATAACATATTTTTTTATTTTATATATATAAAATAAAAATTTAGAATAAATTTTTAATTTCCTTAAAAATTTAAAAACTTTGCTATCATTAAACTTCGAATATTTCGTTACTATTTACAATACTACTATTACCATATCTGGGATCCAGGCAATCAAACGACAGGTCAACGTCATAGTTTATCGAGAGATTGGGCGGAGGTTAGAAAATCTGTTCAATAACATCACCCATGGGTCCCATTACGTACGGCAACCGCACTCGATTGGTAATAGAGGGAAGAATGCGCTTCTGACCAAAAAAACAAAAAGTAAAATCTGCTGCGCCGAATAAAAATACCTACTCGTGACTCACATGATCAGAGCCGTCGTTTAAATCAGATTCAATGGGCGTTCTTTAGATCCGATGGTTGTTTATTTAAGTGTCCACATGTGAAACAAGTTTCAAAGAGGTGGCAGCGGCGGCCGCTTTTGAAGTGGGACCCAGTCTTCGTGTCGTCTCGAATCCGCCAACAAAACAATTTTCTTTTTAATTAAGTTACGCATGAAATAATTTTTTATTTTTAATTTCCTCCCATATTCTGACGTTGAAATTCTCGACATTTACCCAATCATCATTTGCCACCTGTCCTTCCTAACGTGAATTTTTGTACGAATGCCTTTAGGGGGGCGGCTAACTAAAAAATGTAGGAAAAGGTGGGGGCTTGGGGTGACATGTCCGAAGGTGAGTGACAGTTTAGACGGCACGTCTAGACGCGGGATTTGGACAGTGGGACCCGCAGTTGTTGATATTGGGGCCATTGGCGTGACACGTGGTGGATTTTAAGTGTGAAATTGGCCGTTTTAAAAATTTTAATTATATATATATATATATTTGGATCGGGCGGCCGAGTGTCGCAGCTGTGTGACCTGACATAGCCGCTGGTTTATTGGACCTTACTTAAATATTAAAAAAATCAATTTAATTTGATTAGAGAAATAAAAATATTATTTTTATTTTATTTTTGATACTATAATTTTTAATTTTTACATACACTTCAAATAAAATCTGTCACCATATTAGGCAATTTTTTTCCATTGTCCAACTACTCATTAACAGTATAGATGTAATTAGGCTGCAAGTAAATTAATATGTTCAGTTCAGAGTTCTTTAATAAATTGTGGTTAAATTCGTTTATTTTCTTTTAATAAAGTAAATAAAAGATTTAATAAAGATTTTAAAGTTCATTTAGAAAAAAAAAATAAGAGCTTCAATTTTGGTGTATTTATAGTGAGACCTCATTTATAGGATGTTTGTTTATTGTCAATTAAATAAAATGAAAATAATATAATTATATTTTCTTAATTCTTTTTCTTTTATTCTTATAGCAATTTGATGTAAGTTTGTTGAAAGTCGTTTAATTATTAGTCTGTATAATGTTGACAGACAAATTTTTATCGATACAGAGCTTTATGCGTTTAACATAATTATTTGTTTGAATTATCGATTTAAATCTCCAAATTCCCCTTTTTTTCAGACACTTAATTAAAGATTTATTTTTATTTATTTCTTCCGTTTTTCTGTTTGGTTTCATTTCCTTTTGTTTGGATTAAAAGGCGATTTGCATGTGCAATTTATTTAATTTACTTGAATTTGGCATCATCCATTATGTGCGAACTCGAAGCCAAATTTCAACAGTTTGAATATAAAAAGAAAAAAAATCATAATTTTTTTAGTGTTCTAATTTTCTATTTGGCTTTTTTTACAATATTAAAATATTTTATTATTTTTTAAAAAAAATTTAAATTTCCACACTTGTTTTACTTGTCTTAGAAAGAAAAACAAGACTTTATTCATTTGAGCAACAACTTTCTCACCAAATACACTATTAGATGCCTAATCTAATCTGGTCATTTTCATGTTGCCCTATTTTTTATATATATAATTAATATTTATATATTTTATTATTAAATTTAAATAAAAATATTATTTTAGATAAATTCGAAATATAAGAATGAAATTTAGATATGATAGAATTAGACAAGATATGAGTTGACCTTTAAAAAAGTTTACTCACCAAAATCATTACTTTACTATTTCTCTCATCCTCTCCTCCATTTCCAACCTCTTCCTCAAGAATTTTGAATAAAACCCCTGTTTGATACCTAGGTGTTCCCTTAGTTATTAGAAGATTGATTGAAAGGGCTGCTCTCCCTTACTTGAGAAGGTACAGCAAGAGGTGCAAGAATTGAGCTGGAGTTCAGTTTTCTACCTTCAGACTACTGAAGGTGGATTACGCTTGAAGTGCTTATTGACATGGAACCAAGCCTAGAATGAGTTAAAGGAACAAGGTTGACAATCTGAGGTGTGATAGGCTCCTATGGGCCCCATTTTATGTACCTAAACACTCCGTCATAGCTTCGATGGCAATTCTAAATAAGTTGCCCACAAAGGACAGGATTATCTTGTGGGGGAATGGACGCTGAAGTGAGCTGTGTGTTCTGTCATTCGGAGGCAAGAAACTCGAAAATCTAACTGTTTTTTGAATGTGAGTTCACCAAGGTAAGTCTGGAACGAGGTCAGCTACAGAAAATGAGGGGGGATTGACAAACAGAGTTTCACTAGGCAAATCTAGTAGACTTTTAGGGGAAGGCTTTAATTTCTATCATCATCACGAGTTGGCTTGTAACGATTGTATCTATCTACAAAATCCGGAGGGAAAGGAACGACACGCAATTCAAGCAGTAGCAAAGCACTAAAAATGGAGATATTGGGCTGTATTATAAAGGGGATAATAAAGGCGAGACTTGCAAGATAAAGAACTGTCGTAGTAGATTCAATCAACGCAAGGTTATGCACAGCAAGAGAGTTAATTCATTTGACATTGTCATTAAAATTTAACTAGATTCTTTATTGATTGATTTGTTACAACAACAATTGTAAATAAATTGGTTACTGAACTGATTAACACTACACTTGTAGCAAACTCTTCTCCTTGAACAATAAAATCAAAATTTATCCCAAAAAAAAAAATTGAATGAAAAATGACAAATTCTACTAGTTTACTAAAGTGTTTTTGAAATTCTATTCTTATTGGAGATGGACTATCACATTATTGTTTGTATAAATAAACATCATATTATTCTTGCTCATAATTGTAATGTCAGGATTTGCTATGTAATAAAAGAACAAATCTAATGAATGGAAATGGATTTAGAATTGTAGTAAGTTCATGACCAATAATTCCATTGGATGTTTTTTGGATACAATAGCCCAATTCAACTTAACCAAAGTTGAAACTTTACTTAAATGGTTAATGGGCTTCACCCGAAAACTATTACTCCCATCCTTATCACCACCAAAAAAATACACTTATCATCTACCTATGTCACCCAATCCCTCCCTCATCAGTCTCTCTCTTAAAAACTGGGACCTTGCCGTAGCGGTGAAAAGAAAAAGAAAATATAAAAGGTGAAATGGGAAGGATATTTGTGGTTGAGCTTGATGGAAGGTCTTATAGATGCAAGTTTTGTAAAACTCACTTAGCTCTCCCTCATGATCTTGTTTCCAGGGTACCAACTTTTTTATCTTCTCTCTATCTCCTTTCTCTTTTCTGGGTTTTTCATTTCTCAGCCATCTGCTTTGCTGTCATCATCAAATACTTCCTTTTGGTAGTAAAAGTTAGTTCTTTTAGCAATTATCGATGGACTTTTGATGTGTGGATCCTGTTGTTTAGCAAAGATAACACTAGAAACATGATAAATAATAGTACTATTGGTTTTTTTGATGGTTGTTGATGATAGTTGTGAACCGAATATGATTGTCTCTCGCAAATGTATTTGGCATCTCAAAGTTTAGGTTTTTGGAAGCAGGAATTGAACAATGGATAGAAGCAAATTGAGGTGGAGAATTGGGAAAAAAATGGAAAATTTCTGTAGAATTTGTGATTGCTTTTACTTGTCCAATAGGATTTAAATTAGTAGTTTTATGATCAAACTCTGTCGATTCATTAGAGGGCTGAATTGGAATCACAAATGTGGAACTCATGCTTTGAAAATCGATTACGTAACAAGAGTCGCACCAAATATAATTTACGTGAAGGGCTCATCTTCTCTCAAGATGGGGAAATTTCTTGGTTTGATGTTATCGTTTATGCCTAATCTAAGGGCCTTGAGTTCTCAAGATCACAATACCTAAAGATTTATTTGCTTTTCCGGTTAGCCGATGTTTGATGTATCAATTATGCCTCGAGTTTTCGGATGGCTTTAATTAAATTATTTAATGCATTGCCTGCGCAATGTGCGCTGAAGTTTTGATCGGCCTCCTAAAGATGCATTGCTTTCTCAGGATTTTTTCAACCGTTAGACTACAAAAAATAAAATAAAATGTTGCACTCTAAATCCATGAGATTAGCTAAATATGAATATACCTTTAATATCAAGATCAAGTGGCTGTGGTTAACATATTTGCAGATGTACTGCAGACTGTAACTTTTTGTTACATATCTGTTGAATTGATGTTTTTATGTGGCTTTTTAGATGGTTAATTGGTTCATTGTTGCTCTCTCGCACATATTTCTGTTCTGTCTTTTGAGCGCTGTGTCTGTTGGGGAAGAGAAGGAGACTGTTGATGTATAGACATTTGGTTCTGAATATTTTATTTTTCTCTCTAATTTCTGATATAACAATCCACGAAGTTCAACTACATGCTAGATTGCTAATGACTTTTCAATTTTCACTATTTGTTCAGTCTTTCCATTGTCGCCGGGGGAAAGCCTACCTTTTCAATAATGTGTAAGATCTCATAGTTTCTTCATTGACTGGTTGACGGAAATTTGTTTAATGTGGATGGAAATTCATTTTGTATTACTAATCTCATAGTTTTATTCAACCATTACACCAACATGATCTTTCCAAAATGCCATGAATCTTCAAAATCTCGTAAGTGACATTTGCTTGTGAAATATTTCACAATAAGGTGGAAGCTTTGAGTCGCTTTATTGTTTAGAATTTCTTGCTTTCAGGGTGAACATAACAGTTGGAGCCTTGGAAGAGAGGGTGATGCTTTCTGGAATGCATACTGTGGCAGATATATTTTGCTGCTGTTGTGGACAAATTGTTGGCTGGAAATATGTAACTTCTCTGTCTCATACACGCACTTATTTATTCAAAAAATTTGAGATTGGCAGCAAATCTAGTACCTAACACTGTAATCATAATTAATTCTTGCTAACTTTCACCAACTTTGCTTTCTCATGATATTCGTGCAGGAGGCGGCACATGAGAAGGGTCAAAATTACAAAGTAGGAAAGTTTGTTTTGGAGAGGTAAACTTTTACCTTAGGTTTTCATTATATGTTCTTGACAGTGAAACATCATATAGGTTTATCTGTTCTTTGCATGGGACAGGGGTAGGATCGTCGATGAAATCGACTTCTCATCGGAAGTATACATCGATACCCGTCCTAGTATGAGTGACGGCGAAGATGCTTAGATTGTAAGCACTGTTTTCTGAAGTAGATCTAGTAATAGCAGGTGTAATGTATGTACATAATCTAAGAAATAATGTAATAAATTGCCAAGGAAGATCAAGTATTGTAACTTGATTCGTGTGATAATGTACTTCAATTATGTTATTAAGTTTAATTTATGGGTTTGTTTCTCTAGCTACTCTCATCCTTTGATGCCTATGGTTCAAAAATTTATGTTTTTTTTTTTAATCTAGAGATTAGCTCAATTGGCTCATGTAACTATTTGGCATTTAATAGGTTTGAAGTTCGAAATTCAACATTTACAATCCTTCACTTATCCCCAAGCTACGGCTTTTTTTGTAAAAAAAATTAATGATAATAACATTTATGTTCCTTTTGGTATATAACTCAAGATTCCATGAAACGCAAGATTCAAGCTTATCTAAGTTTCTTTTGTAGTTGAGACCATTACCTAAAGAATCATAGAATATGATTCCTCCACTCCACTTTTTTCCCTTTGTTAACTATTCTAAGATGAGGTTGACTTTCATGTATGCTATAATTTTTTTATTACATTGTATTGCTTAAAAATGAAAAAAAAAAATCTAGTAAATAGTAGAATTGTTCTTAGATCTACTTAGGGAGTCCAATGCAAAATAAAAAAGTTATGTTATACCCATCTTTTTCTACCAAGAAAAAAAATGATATGAAATGTATTTCCTCTTACACTCGTATGTTTAAGTTGACCTGCTGAAAGGTTGGGCAATCAACTCGGTTTGATAGGTTAGTGTTAGGTTGAGTTTAAGAAAAGATACTTTCACTTAAGATCGATTTGATCTGAATTATTATTTATTTAATAAAAAATTATTTTTATTTAAATTTAATTATAAAATAAATATTAATATAATATTAAATTTTTTAATATTATATAAATAGTAAATTGGGTTTATCGGTTGATTCAAGCTTGCCCAAGATTAACTTGGAGAAAAAAATTTGGGTTATGGCTCGATTGACTCATAAATAAATTTAATTGTGGGCAGAAAAAGAAAAATTAAGTGAAAAAATTACTTTGAAAAATAAATAAAGTTATCTATAAATGATTTTTTTAAAAAAATAAATGGATAAAATTTTAGTGGTTTTTAATATTTTCAAACTCATTTTCATATATAATAATGGAATATAAAAATTTATTTATAATTCTTATTTGATTTATAATTTTTGTTCATATTGGTTTAATAAATGTATTTTTACTATTTATAAATGCCTTCGCTTTTAAAATTAAAAAGAAATTATCAAACTAAAAAAATTAAAAAAAATAATTTTTATATTAATATCAAACATAAAATAAAATGAAAAAAAAAAGAAATTACTTTACATAAAACGGTTTATGGGAACCTTAAAAACGACAAGCTGGTTTGATTATGTCAAGAGCTATCGTGTTTTTATCCGCTTGTTAAGGTTGCCAGGAAACACTCTTCTAAAAAAGACGATTTAAAAAAAAAAAAATCAGCTCTCTTTCTCTTCTTCTTCGTCTTCTTCTTCTTCGATTTTTCTTTTCTTTTTTCCTTTAATTTTTCATCAACTAACCTTTTCTCTTTTTCATTTCTTTTCTATTCTTTTGGGATTTTTTTTCTCTTGCAGATAAAAGGTAGATAAAAAAGAGAAAAAATAATCAAAGATGGGAAAACAATCTTCTTTGAAGAAAAAACGTTCCAAAAATTCATCTCAGGTACTTTCTTTTCTTTCTCCCTTTTTAAATGTGAATAATTTTTCTTTTTCTTTGATTTTCTTTTGTGGGTTATTTTTTTTTGGTCAATTACTACCTGCAATTTTTAGTTTACTAATTTAAATATTTAAAGATTTACCTTTGTTTGGATGGCTGGAAAACTTTGAACATTAAAGAAATTTGAGATCTTTGGGCCTGTTTTTTGGTTTTTTTTTTTTCCTTAGAAGATTGGAAATTTTAACTTTGGCTTCTCTAGCAAACTGGAAGTTGAGAAATTTGGACTGATACTTTGGTTTAGTGTGTACTTAATTTGGTGATTTTAGTTTTCGGGTGATCCTTTTCTTGGTGACTAAAATTATCATTTAGTGTTTGAATAAAAAGTTAGGTTGAAAATAGGTTCTTAATTTCGCTCCCTATGTATGTATGCATGTGCATTCTTCATTTCAGTCGCGAATGGGGAAGAGAAATAAGGTTAAGAGCAGGAAAAGCAAGTCCAAGAAGCTTCGACGTCAACAGGATGATTCTGCTTCTTATTCGGATGATAGTGATTCAAGAAGTATGGTGTCTGTTTCATCCTCTAGTTCCGAGGATGATTATAGAAGTCGAAGGTCCCGGTCTCATAATAGGAAGGATGTGAAAGGTGGAAAGAAGAGGGCTAGAAGGCGGTCCTCCAGTAGGGAAAGTAGTGAGGATTCTCCTTATGTGAAGAAACGTAGAGGATCGAGGAGGGATGATAGAAGGAAGAGAACCAGCAAGAGGAAGAAGTCTACGAGAGATGTGAGTTTGAGTTTTAGGCGTAGTGGGTCGTGGAGTTGCTCAACTTGTCGGAGTGACAGTGATGAGATTGGATACGCAAAGAGAAGGTGCAGATCAGAAAGGAAGGAGAAAGATGGAAGGAAGTTGGAGAAGTTTAAAGGAGGAAGCAAAAGGAGTAAGGGCAGATCGAGGAGTTGTTCTTCGTGTAGTAGATATAATGAAGGTAGTCATCATTCAGTTGAGGAGACAATGATGGAGGAGCTCAATTCAAGACGGCTGAAATCAGTTATTACTGTTGTTAAACAAGAAAATGAAAGCAGCAGAGAGTTGAATACCGATGAGCCTAGAGAAGAAGTATACAATTATGATGATTACCCATCCTGCAGAAGCAATGATAGTAACGATGGCCGTAGTTGGAGGGAGTTACCGCAGCATTCCCATGTTGTATCTGAGACGAAAAGGCCTCCAGATGATGACCAAGGAGTTTCTAACATTGGAACAAGCAGTGTTGAAGAAAGTGGCAAGGATGGTAAACTTAGGTACGAAGGCGTTGGAAAAAATGATGCTGTGAGGGAAAAAATTAATGTTTCAAGTGCCACCGGTGGTTTAAATGGTAATGATATTGAATCGATTTTAAGACAGCGTGCGCTGGAAAACCTAAGAAAGTTTCGTGGCGGGCTCCAGAAAAACATGATAAATCCTCCAATTACTCAGAATGATAAGAGTGTTGGTGATGTTAAAAAACCATCCTCTCTCAACACTGACCCGTTTCAGATCAAAACCTCCGAGGGTGATGATGCTAGAGTGGTGATAGCGAGCCAAGTGGGCCAACAGATTAGACAGCGTTTAATTAGAAGAGACTTGTCCATTCTTCCTAAGAACGATAGGAATACATTACATCCGAATGATGATGGAAAAAATTCTGGGACTGTGGGGAGTGATGTTGCTTCTCCGTCAGCTCAGGTTGCTCCTGCTGCTGTTCCTAGAACAGAGGTTAATACAGCTATTAATTGTGTTTCTAATGAGTCGAAGTTGGTTATGTCACAAACCGGACTTGAAGCACCTAACACTCGCACTACTGAGAAACAAGAAGCTGCTGCCCAAGAACCTTCTCAACCCACTTTGGTAATCGGGAGTAGTGTGGAAGAGGGTGGTCTAGAAACTGCCCGAACTGTGAAACCCTCTGAGGACAATGCAGCTTCTGTTTCTAGCAGACCGAAATCTGTTAAATTGCGAGTTAGACAGGAATCACCTAATGCCTCCCAAAAACAAGAATCTACTGCACTAGAATCTTATCAAGCTAAGTTGGTAAATGAAAGTAGTTTAGGAACTGCCCAAACTGTGAACCCCCATGAGAGTGGCAATAATGCTGGTAATGTTAACGATACCTGCGATTCTACTTGTAATAAACCATCCTCTTCTTCTATATCTACCTCCAGAGACATCAGCTCGGATAAACCAGAAGATGAGACCAAGGATGGTTCACAATTTCAGCAAAAGACAATGTCGGTAATGCGGGGTGGGGAAATGGTACAGGTTAGGTTTTTAACCCAGTAATCTCGATTTATCTATCTCTTTAATTGTTATCATGCCATTGTTCAGTCTGATTTTTCTTTTTCCCAGTAATATCGATTTTTCTCTCTTAAAGTGTTACCATGCCATTGTTAAGTCTGATTTTTCTTTTTCCCAGGTGAGTTATCAGGTCTATATTCCTAAGAGAGCCCCTGCTTTGGCTAGGAGACAACTCAAGCGCTAAGGGGGTATTTATTTTATTTAATCTAATGGATTTGACTCCAAGGAGGCAACTTTTGTGCTGATCTGAGAGCTGCAGCTAACTATAATTTTCCCTGCTATATATACATATTAGTAGAAGGAAATTTATACTGACAAAAAGAGTAAATGATAGAAGACCATCTGATTTCTGATTGACCAGCAGCAGCTGTAGCTTTTAGAAGTAGACAACTAGTTGACAAAGAATATCTTGGTAACATTGGGTTTTATACTCAAATTTCAGTGTCATAGTAATATTTTAGCTGACTTGCTTAAATATTAGATGAACTGCTAACTTATGATGCCATTAACTATTTTCTTTTTATTTTCCTTTTAAAGTATTTGTGCCCGATATTTGTATTCAATACTGTATTGAATACGAGGGTATGACAAACATGGCTGATAACTGCAAAGGTCTGATAATTTTGAATATGATATGATTAAATATTACGAATATCAAACAAAAAATAATTAAAATATGATACATGACCAAAAAAAAGATACAAAAATAATAAAAATTATATAATATGAATTATAAATATATTAAAATTTATATAAATATATAATATTTTAATTCGATTATGACATAAGAAAATACATTAATACAATAGAAATACTCGAATAGTTCAGGTGATGCATTAGTAGACACAGGATGACATCCAGCTTCACTCTTCTGTTTAATGAAAATCAACTATGCATATGATTTTACCTAAGGCTGAGAAAACAAATCAAGAAAATTGAAAACCAATTTGAACCTTAACGTTCGGTGCGATTCGATTTTTTTTTTTTATTTTGGTTATGATATTAATTAAATATATACGGTTTGGTTTAATTTTTTTATTCACAAGTTAAAAGCCGTAATTATTCGAATCGTACAAAATTTTATTTTTTTGAATTTTTCTTGTAACATAAAAATAAATATTTTATTTTTAAATTAATGAAAAAAAAACTTAAATATTGTATTTCTAAATTAGTTATGATTTTGTTTGTTACTACTTTTTGTTTTGGGTTTTTTTTTCTTTCTCTTATGAGGGTGAAACAAAATGGTGGATCTTAGTTGAAATTGTGATGGTTTTGTGGGCATTTGAACTGACTTTAGGTTAGAGTTTATTTGATATATATATATATATATATATAAATCCATATATATAATATAGATAATAAAATTATTAAAATATTTTTACCATTAATTATTATTATTTTTAAAAAAATATTTAAAAATTCCAAACTTAAGGGTGAAGGAGAGCCCACAAATAAAATAAAACAAAATAAAATGGTCCAGAAAAAGTGAAAGAAAAAAATTAGGCCAAAAAAATGGTCTTCTCTTCTAACCCGTTATCTCTCAGCGTGCCCGACCACAATTTCGAGTCGTGGCTGCGTGACTCCGGTTACCTCGACGTCATCGACGACCACCAAACCGCCGCTTCTTCCACCAACACCGCCACCAGCCCCTCCACAACCAGCGACTCAGGGACAACCATCCCGCTCACAGGCTTCCTTTTTGGACGTTTGATCTCTTTGTTTTGTCATTTATGGACTCTGCTCTCTCTCTTCACGCTTAACCCATTCTCCAAGCTCACAACCAACGATTTCTCCGGTGAAACGCCGTCATGGAGTAAAAGGTTTTTTGGGGATCTTGGGTCATACTCGTTTCCAGCTTCGGTTTCTCAGGCGAAGCTCAGGGTTCATGAGAATGTTAAGCGTTATGCTCGGAATTATGCCTCTCTTTTTTTTCTCTTCTTTGCTTGTTCTCTGTAAGCTTAAAACCTTCTTTCTTCTTTACATTGATTTGTGAATTTCTGTTGTTGGTTTCTAGGATTATCTTGTTTCATTTCTATGATGAGTTAAAGTTGTTTTCCCGATTGTTTCCTGAGAAATTTGTTGGGGAAAAAACAACCTTAGATATGCAAATGCAAGAATTAAGAAAGCAATGGTTGTACTGCCAGTTTGGTTAAATCACTTGTTTTGTGTTGTTGTTAATAGGTATCAGCTACCACTTGCACTTGTTGGGTTGATATCAAGCTTGGCACTTTGGGATCTTTTCAGGTTCTTAAGTGATAAGTGGGAGTTGGATAGATTTCCCGTCACTAAACTGTTCTTGATTCGCATTTTGCAATGTGGTGAGTTCTGAATCTCAATTTTGCTTGTAGAATTTATTTATAGAGCTTACTAGATGAATTCACTGCCTTCTTTTATTTCTCTGTTAAGAAAAAGAGCAGATTGATTGTCTGGGGAATCCTAGTAAAAAAAATTGTGGTTTGGATGAACATTTTCTTGTCAGTAGGTATCCTTAATAATGCTAATCTATTAATTATGTAGACATCGAAGGAAGGTGAGTGATAGCAGATAAGGCGATTTTCTTTGGTTTTATAGCATTAACCTCACCTCATCTTTGGCAGCTACTGCAATTATTTTGATATGGATGAATGTTCAAATGGCTCTATGCTGTGCCCTTGGTGTCAGTTATATTGGTAAATATTGCATATTCCTTTTTTTATTATTATTATACTTTTATTAATGCTTGTCTATTATTTGTACGAGCTTATAATTGCTATGTGCCTTGTAGTTATGATTTTGCATGCTGCATTTCGAAAGCTGACTCCGGTAAAGCAACCTTCTCGGGGCAGATGGAAATAGGAAATTGGCATCAAATCTGAACAAAAATAATAATAATAATAATGGCCAACCCACAGTTTGAGATTTTATTTTGCAGCCAATAGTTAAACAAGTTTTCTTCAATGGGATAGGAAAAAAAAACAACCTCTGTAAAGCATCTGATGGATGATCCTTCAGTGACTGGTATTTGCTCAGCACATGTAAAACATGTAAGAAAATGTATTATTACACTCTAAACACGTGGTAAATGATCTTGTTTTGCTTTCTATCATATGCTAATGACTCTAGTAACCTGTACGGTAGCTTTGCTGGTTTTAACTTTATATATTACCTGATAATTCATATATTCATATTTTGTGTTATAATAATGTTTACGGCATTTTACTTTTATATAAATTTTGATATGTTAATAATTCATATTATATAGATTTTAAAATATATAACCGTGTCATGTTTTAATTACTTTATTCATGTTTAATATTGCCAAAGTCCTATTATTCCCGCAAGAAAGCTCAGGCATCCCCATCCTGTCCAGAGTTTGGCTCTTCTTTCATCCAGCATGAAAAGCTGAGTTGAACCCTGCGATGTGCAAACTTATTGGAGGTATCCATATCTTTTCTTCATATGAAACTTGGAATTTGCTCAATTGAAATTCTTGAATCTCAGCTTGAGAATCTTAGATTGATAACCAAAATCAAAAATTGATATTAAACTTGCTCTCTTCATCCATTGAAAAAAATGGAAGGTTGCCCCTATTATAACTCAGATCACCATTAATGACCCCGGTCAAAGTTAATTGAAAAAAGTGCCAACGGTTGCAAGTGCAAGGCTTCCAATCTCTTATCAATTCATTCATGAAAATTAAGGAAAACAGAGTTAAACTGTAAGCAAGCTCACTAGCAAGTTTATACAAAGGGATTATTTTTAATGAATGATTATTGTAGCCAGATTACATCTAATCTGATAATAGCAAAATCTAATTATACATCAATGCTGTCACCACAACAAAAATGTAAAAATAGGAAAATTTTATCATAATGGATGAAAAATGCATAATTTCTTACAATGTTATGTACATCAAAGTCATTAAGAAATGCAGAATTGTAAACACACAACAAAAACAGAGATATAATCAATCTCAAAGTCTCCTTCAAGTCGGGTTGATATGTTGGGACGTTTGGCTTTGCCATTTGCATTACAAGAGAAGATTTCAGAACGGTTTGGCACATTTTTCCTTCAAGTTGGGTTGAGATCGCGCGATGTTTGGCTTTGCCATCTGCATTAAATGAGAAGATTTCATAACAGTTTTGGCGACATTTGAATAGCACATAGTGAGTTGGGACTTAACCTTCAAAAATAAAAATCATTTGTCAAGGGTGCAATATTTCAGCAAACCTGGAAAGTAGAAATCTTGCAAGAGGGCTCAAGTTGGAATTCGAATGAAGTTCTCTATGCTGCTGCTTTTTTCTACTGTCAGTTTCCATGTTTATATTATGTGCATCTTCGGGAGTTGTCTTGCCCTTACTGAACATGCGAGCTGCTAGCTCCTGCATATCTTTCATTGAAGATTCCTTCGAGCTGCAAAATGTTACCTCTGCTTGAGTTTCAAGTTAAAAAACCACGACCACTTACATACAAAGGGACGATACTATGAGATGCAAAATTTATTTTCTTTCTGCAAAAATTTTAACCTTGCCAATCGCTCGAGCAACTTGCGGACAAGAGCTTCACAGGATCCAGGCTTTGCACGCTCCATATTTATGAGAGAATTAGTAACTGCACGCACAACTGACTCTTCTGAATCATTGGCAATGACCTATATTGTATGCATTGACAAACTATTAAAGATGTAAGCAATTCTAATGCCGACTTAATAAATATCGGAAGCTGATATAGTAAAACAGGAACGAAAGTAAGCATCAAAATAACTTCAATGTACAACCATGTTCAGATGATGGTTTGAGTCAAGGCATAAAGTGACACCAACAACCTCCTAACATGAACTAATGACTTAGAAACATGCATACTTTCGCTCAGGTCCACTGCATTTAGAGCACAGGCAAGGACTTTTTTTTTTTTACTAGTTCAATAACTCTTTCAGACTTCTTCCTGATTTTACCCATATTAAGTAGTCAAAACAATTTTCAATACCCTATCTCTTAGTCCCGGGTTTTTCCACCTTCTACCTTAAAAAAAAAAAAACATTTTTATTGATTCCCTACTCACTGAAATTGGTATGCAGTATTGTTTCACTCCATTATGATAAAAATATTTTGCGCAGGGTGAATGAGAGTCTGCACCAAGATTAGTTCTATGTACTACATACTCGAAATAAAGAAATATCATTAAAAGCATCTTGATACAGCCTCTAGGGTACAGATTGCTTAAATTGCAAGAATATTACAGAGTTACCTCTGTCACAATAACTGGTAAGGAAATCTAAACTAAGAATCGTCAAGTGCGCACCTCTTTTAGGGAAGGGATAAGCAACATGGATAGTGGTACAGATGATGAAATTATCTTGGCATTTTCTTCATCATCACTTGGTTGACGTAATCTCGGAAACAATCTTTGTGCATTGACATAGTCGCGAGAACTTCTGGAACAGAATAATTACACTCAGAGACATCATTAACACAACCAAATAATCACCAAAGCTATATAAAATTCTTCATTGAAGACATAGAAAGTTAGCTCTTTATCAGGCTTACCTGGACGAATCAGAACTGTTATTCATTTGATCTCTTCTTATATTCTCTTGACCAGGGCTATTGATCTTGCTCAGTGCAGACCTATCCCTAGCATTTCCTTTCCTCAACCCTGCTTGAATTGCAGCCTTCGCCTGAATTGATAAAAACAAGTGTATGTTAGAGATATGATCGCAAAAATTGTCAGAACAACTAGCAGAAGTTATAAAAATATCAGTATAATCAATAAACCATACACTCTATAGTCCATTTGATTGAAACTCATGACCAAACAAGAAAAATCTAAAAAGGTTTACAAAACAATAAAACTTATCAAGAAAGATAAAAAACAAAAACAACCTCTGCAAGATTTGCTGCACTATCTTCAACTGATGCACTCGAAGTTCTCTCTTGAATTCCTAGCCTGGATCTTGGAGTTCGAGGAGAATCAAAGTCATCATGTTGGCCGCGGAAAACAACAGTTCCACTGGTAGAAGCATCTTCGAAAGAAGTAGATGCGCTGCTAGACTACACAGCACATTGAAATCTAATAAAATCAATGGCTGGTACACAAGGCAACAGAGACTTTATCTACTTAATATTTTTGTGAAGATAACTGTGAAGGAAGTGAAGGAAGCTTACAAGAGAGCTTGGGTCATGAAACAAAGCAGATGATTGAGGTCCTCTAGGAGATCTTATCACAACAGTTCCCGACCCACGGCCAGACATTTCATCCTGAGAATAAAGCAAGAAAAACAATGTGACAAGATCCAAACATAAAGGAACATATAGTGAAGTGGAAGAGAAATACAAAGAACAGATTATATGAAAGTTGCTCTAGTTTAACAGAAATGCTTGGTGAATCCAGCTAAGTGAATTTAATACCTAGCCCCCATCAGCAGCATGCAGGGAAAGAACTCTCAAAACGTACAATCATATTACCAGATTGCATGCGAATTTAATCATAAGTTTAATTTCACTCTGTTAATTTCAGACAAACAAGAGTATTTGAAACCCATAGATCATTCCATGCAACACAGCTTTTATTAAGGGCATAGGACAAAAGGAATAAAGTTTTGATGCCAAAAGCCACAACGCAGTGAATAAGTCTGCTATTTCTTCAAGTTTTGTTCGCACCCAGTGTGTGTGTGTGTGTGTAAGCGAGAGAGAGAGAGAGAGAGAGAGAGAGAGAGAATCTTACATCATGGTTATTATCCTGGTGTTTATCATAGTATGACTCTCTAGAGTCTTTTCCAAAGCAAATTTCTGGCAATTCATCAATCGCATTACCACTCTCTGGAGTTCTATGTATAGCTTGATTAACTTCTACTTTGCTTTCTCTAACCTGTGGAGGTCTTACAGAACTTCGGACAGTACCTGTACTCTGTGGTCCACCAATGCTGAAGTCCCATCCAGCATTTTTAAATGGTTTCCCCTGATTACTGCTGATTAGAACTAGTCAGTAAGAATCTCATCAAAATCAAGAAAGTATTGAGAATTAACACAATAACCCACCTAGCTCGAAAAGTTTCTTCACCTCTCATATCTCTTTTCACCTTCACAGTGTCAGTTGATTCTCCTACAGCTCTGGGGCCATTTCTTGGGGTTTCTGCATCTTCCTTTAATTGGTACTTTGGGCGCTCTCTATTAAGAACACAAAACGTAAACATCTTAACTACAATAACCAATGTAAGAATGATAATTGAACTTAGCATCCCCTTGTCATGATATTTCAGAACCATAAGCATAATTTAGTTTAGTGGGTGCTTTGACACCTTAAAATTCTGGCAGATATGAGTTCCTATCACATGTAGATTATGAAACACAAAGTATGAGACGGCACCTAATTCTCTCCGGAAGCCTCTGACTCTTCCTAGCATTCCTGATAAAACGATGCTTGAGAAGTTCCTTCGCGCTAGGCCTCTGAAATTAAACAGATTAAAGAAAAGCATAAGGCACTTTACAGCATTCAGAGAATATTAAACAAACCCAGGATCAATCAACTTAAATGCATCAGATTAGTTTTTGCAGCTAATACATCAACAATAAGATTGCACTTCAATTGACAGCTGATATAGTTAAGGGAAAAACTAGAAAGCCTAAACAAATAGGAGGAGATTCAAAAGCATAATTACGTACCTCAGCAGGCACTTTCTTTAAACATAAGGAAACAAATTCTTTCATAGGGCGGGAAAAATGCTCATCCAACTGCAGAATAGAAATTTTGATTACATTTAAACTGTAAAGCATGATAATTCCATCAAGAGAATGAGAAACATGACAATAACTCATTGACATAAATTACATCAATATAACAAAAAACTATTGACATTACCTGAGGGGGATTCTCTCGAGGTATTATAAAAAGAACTCTCATAGGGTGAAGGTCTGCCAGGGGCGGTTCTCCCTTGGCCATTTCAATAACAGTTATGCCCAAAGACCATATATCAGCCTGTATTAGCAAAGAGTCCCAGTGATGGAATGCTCATTATTCAACAAGGCTTAGCAGACAGATATTGCAGACTGTGCATAAGTGTCTATTAGGGAGTGAATGTGCATATGGATGGCAGGTGAAAGCAGCAAAAGATGTCAGAACACTTGAGGAAAAAAATTCTAAAGCACAGCTTTTACAAGTACCTTCTCGTTATATCCATCAGAATTCTGAATCACTTCTGGTGCCATCCAGAACGGTGTTCCTACAAAAGTCTAACATTGTCAACCATATTAGTTTCATGGATGATCGTATGACAAGTGCAGCATTCATAACACTGTTTTCTAATAAAGATAATGAATTGTATGGTAAATGGAATTCTGGCAAATTTTAATCCTTTGATAAAATATAATTCAACTTTCTTTCCAAGACAACCACAGCCCCTGTGGAATACATTCGACATAAAAATCAGAGGGATGGCAATAGTACCACAATAATTTGCTAAAGCAGCCATTTGATGAAGCTGTTTACCTAGAGAAGAAAAATCCAGATTTGAAGGTATGGGAAGATAAAGATAATAGTTACAGATGGAAACAACCGGAAAAAAAAAAAAGAAGTTGCGATCCAAAATCACATTTATTCACCCCCAAATTGAATCCCGCCAGTTCATAATTGAATGTCCAACTTTCAGTTTTGGAACATACCAATATTATATACTTCTTTCCTTTCTTGAACACCTAACAATTACCTTTTATATATTAAAAAACTAATTGTTCATTTTTTCTAATTGGTGGCTTAAAAAACTATAGAACAAATTTCAGGAAACTAAATTCTAGTGCAAAATACCTTAAAGTGAAAGCTTTTAGAAAAACTTTATGTCAAGTTTGTAAACTTTTGATTTATAATGGAAAGAACATAATCAAAACTTTCAGTAAATTAAAACTAATCCAAAAAGATAATGTGTTATGATAAGCCACTAAAAAGCACATAAGGAAGAGAAAACAGATAGATCATCACCGATCAAAGACTAGTCAACATTTCTTTTCTACAAAAGAAACAAACATAGACCAAAAATTGACTTTTTCTAGAGAGAGAGGGAGGTAGAACAGCCAGAAGTCAGTAAAGGCACAGAAAATAATAAAAATTTGCAGCAGTCAAAGTTTGGAAATTGCATTCATGCTTATTGGAAAACTGATGTATCTTAACAAAACAAAATACAGTACCTTCCTCCTTGATATTGTCCTTGTTAATTGTGCTGAAACACCAAAATCTGCAACCTGTTACAAGGGCATAAACTTAACTTCCAACAGCAAACTGCATATCCTCCACCTACTTTATACATATAATCACTCCTAAAAATAATTTGTGCTAAATGTAAGCCCATTTGAGAGGAAGAAAATACCTTAACATCACCATTCTCAGTCAATAAAATGTTTGCCGCTGCCAAAGTGACAGCAGAAATGTTGTCAGTGGTGAACAAAGAATAACTTACTAAAACCAAACAAGATAAAAAGAAATTAAATGAAGGCTGAAAACAAATGAAACATAATCTGAAGCAAAGCCAATACCTCTACAAGTCTAAAACCAAATGTGTTAAAATTTTTCTTCTTATCTATATGACAATTATATTTACCACTTAAAAGTGGATCAAGAGAGTGAAGAGAACAACCTTTGATATCTCTGTGAATCTTTCCTTCATTATGTAAATATTCAATTGCATGCAGCAAGTCTCGAGAAATACAGCCAATTGACATTTCATCTAGTGGAGGGCCTGACTGGAGCTGTACATAAAGAAGCCTCATTAGCTTTCCAGAAAAATGAAATGTTATTCAGCAAATATAATGATCAGATCAGATAATAGACAAGGGCACCAAGACGAACATAAGTGCACAAAGACTAGTTCATATGCAACCAGAGTGATATGACAAAATTGGTGGTTGTATGGTAACCCCCCAAAAAATTTCAAATCAAAGATTGTGAGCTGACATTAGAACAGGAATAAAAGCGACCACAAATATCTACAAAGAAAATGCCTTGAAACTGAGCTAAAAGCAGCACTACAGGAAAGATGGCAGCAATGCCTTCAAAATTTTGCAAACCTACTTTACACAACATCTAGCAATGTAGAAGCAAGTAATAGAAGTAACCTACTAGGTCAGCAACTGAACCACCAGCCATGTATTCCATTATTATCCATAGTTTAGTTTGGTGAAGATAGGAACCATAGTACTCTGTGATGTATTGAGAACGGCATTGTGACAAAACAGAAATTTCCTGGAACAAAGACAAAACATATGAAAAACCTACTAACCTACTCATTAAAGACTTAGGATACTAGCTCACAAGAAAGTGAGGTAATACCTTCTGGATATCCTCAATTTCATCCTCACTGTAGAATACAAAACCAAGGCAAGCATAAGAAACAGCTAAATACCAAAGGAAAAATAAACACTAAGAGAATAAAAGAGGTTGTTGTCTACCCCATCTACTTGATAGTAAATAAAGGCACATGCAAGTTGATGAATTATAATGCACTTTAAGGGATGAAATTGATGAATGTAAGATAAATTTGCTTTGTTGATCATGCACCAACTATTGATGCGATTAATTTATTTCTCAAGCAAAGTGGTTTTATCACCAGAAAACCCAACACATACACATAGAAACTGGGAGTAAGAGTGGAAAAGGAGGAACAAATGAGCAAGTTAATACTTAACAAATGAACAATAAACAGAAGATCGTATACAAGACTTTTTTGCCCATGGCAAGCACCTGCCTCTTGACACTTAAATGAGGAATAAATAGAGGAAAATGTAACAAAGGTATCCACTTACGATTCCTCTAAATCAATAACTTTAATAGCAACTTCTTTGTTCAACTCCTTGTCAAACCTGCAAAACAAGAATGGCATCAGCCATCCATCTCCATGACTCATTATTTAAACAGTCACAGCATATCCTACATTATTACAGGTAAAAAATTGGCATAGATGTGTTGCAGTACATTAACAAGATAAAGCATCTCTTATTTGATAAGAAATAATAAAGGTACTTACCTAAACCTTGATATAAACAGAGAACATCACAAATAACCCTGAATAACTAGAAATTACAATAAAACTCATATAATAAATATAATTAAATAAATTCCTAGAAAGTTCTAAGTCTTCAAGCTTATCTTTATCCTGCATCACTAAGAAGTAATATTGAAGTGTAACAAGGGCCAAATAAATCATTCACTCTTGCAGTAGGTCACGTAGCTTTTACCCCAAATGGAGGCAAAATCGTAGCAATTACAATTCACAAGCAATATGGGAAACAATAAAGAAATTTTCAATTTTAACCATAAACAAGTAACAATTGTGAATCAAAAGAGAGCAGCTTTGATAAGTTCTAAAGTGCGTATTGATATCGAAACTGTATATATAGGTTAGGAAAAGGGGGATTTTCATTTCATTTGATAGATTATCAATTAAATTTATTGTTTTCTGCCTCTTTAAGCCAACAATATCAGAGGGACCACACCCATTAAATCCGTACTTAATTATAAAGTTCCATGATTCCAGCATGACAAAACTCAATCTTCTCTCTCTCTCTCTCTCTCTCTCTCTCAACTTCCTTTTTTTAGGGGGCAAATGAGGACACGCTGAAATGATTTAACTCACAATGCAACTAAAATTCAATAACACCTACTAATTAATGTGCCTATCTCAGGATAATCCAACAGTTCACACTTTGCGGAATCAAATCGGTATCAATGAAATAAAAAACATAATTAGATAAAGTTATTTAATGCTCACAAAGTTATCAGATGTCTCCATAAACACCTAATTAAAGTGTATACAATTTAAAGTCAACTTATGGCTTAGTTAATCAACAGCGAGCAGCCATTAAGGGCGTGAGGCTCCTTTCTACAAATTCAAATTTCAAATCTTAGGGGCATGATGTATTTTTCAACTTATACTCTAAAAGATTTCAATTCAACCATTGTATTGGTATAATTTATGACCATTCCGCTAATCTATTCCCATCAAACACCAGGCAAGTCATGTATTAAACACCAATAACAAAGTTCTACGCTGTGCAGCATAATACATTCAATCACAAATAACACTATCACACTCACCTTATGTTCTTTCCTTATAACGAAATGTAAATAAAGAATTCAAATGAACTCAAGCAGTGTGATAATGAAAGAAATGGAAACAATAGACTCACGCTTTATAGACGTCGCCAAAGGATCCTCTGCCAATCAACTCCGCCTGACTAAATCTAGACCCTGCTGCTTCTTGTAACCCTGCTATATCAGCCATTTCTACATACAATCCCTTTGTACACCAAAAAGCAAATGCACCACTAAACTCGATCCCTAGAACATTCACATTCCACCGATTCTTCAATAGGAATTAGATAACCGCCTCCAAATTGCCAAAACCAGCCTCAAAAAACTAAATCTCTAAAAGAGCAACTTAAAACAAATCCTGTTAATATCCTCAAACAAAATCATATCTATAACTAACAAAAAACAAAAGCATACCCCCAAAAAATCCTACATTTCAAGATCTAAAAACCCAAAAAAAACCCCTTTTTTATCCAAAAAATTGAAATCAGAAAATGCCCATTAGCTCTTACACTTGAAGCAAAGCATATGCAAAGAGAAACCCCAAAACAACACAATTAAAGATTTCCTTTTCCGTTTGGTGATAGAAAGGATATGTTAAAAGTGACAGGCGAACAAAACCAAGAAGAATTCTTACAAACAAATTTAACAACTACCCATTTACAAACTTCACTCTCTTTTGATAGAGAAATCACAACACCTCCACGTTTCTTACAAGAAAATATAACAACTTGGTTTTTCCTTTCATTATGCTTTTTTTTTTTCTTTTTAATTTTTTACCTGTTGGGTTTTGGCAGATCTTTCCTTGTCGTTCTTTCAACGCTTGTCAGTCACTCTCTGTTTCTGTCAATAGAGAAAGAGAGAGAGAGAAGAATTTTCAGAGCTATGAAACAGATCAAGAAATAAGAAGAAAATAATAATAATTGTTTTGTAAATGGAGTTTCTCCGTTTTTTTTTTTTTTCTTTTTTTTCCTTCGACTGGTACTTGGTAAATTTAATTTCTTGATGAATTAAAACGCTGCGTTTTCGTTTTTGCTTGTAAACAGACGTCAACATTGCAACGAACGCGAGCCCGTACCTTTTTGTCTGCTTTTATTTGTTATTTTGTCCTTAACACTCAAACGGGCCGAGCCGGTTGGCCCACTTAGGTCAAGGATGCGGCTCCACGACACCTATGCCTAAACTTGGGTTGGTCGTCCTATTTGTTGAAATTTTTCATAAGTTTTTATATTTGAGTTCGTTTTTATATATCAACGATAAATTTTTAAAATTTTGGAAGAGGAGAGATTCAAACTCGATTCTGTATATATACATCAATATATAAGAACTAATTGTTTAAGTAAATTACTGATAATCAAATAATTAATTAATTAAAATATTATTAAATAAATTTAATATAAAATTAGATCAATGTTATACATAACGAGATTCGAACTTAAAACCTCAAAGTCTCAAAACTTCCTCCCTCTCACTAAATCAAAGCCTCGTTACCATTGATTTTTATTCTTGGTTGTCATCCAATAATTAAAGTTTTTTCACCATGAAAGTTCGAAATGTTCTTTCATGTATCGTCACCAATGCCATATTAAACGTTCTAAAAATCCCCAACCATTCATGGCAGTTGGGATTTTAAAGAGCTTGAATGTTTCAACAAATTTTTGGGTTACAATACATCTGTCAATTTGAATGCAACAGATAGATGATATATTTAATAAATACGGCACTATACATTTAAATATTATTAATAAAATATATTTGAATATATATTACATTTTTGTTTAAAATTTTAAATATATATTATATTTGTGATTTGAGAAAAATCGATGCACAACACTCATAAAATGTCAAATCTAAATTACAATATAATTTTTTTACTAGATTTATTCATGAGTTAGATTATTTAACAAATTCAACATATTCAAATTGGGTCTTGGACATAACTTTTATCAATTTTGATTGATTTAAATTAATATTCAATAATTATAATTTTTATTTAAATTTAATTATAAAAAATATATAAATATTAACTTAATTTTTATTAATTATAAATAATAAATATGAGTAATACCAAAATTAAATTTAAATTTAAATAAAAAATTTAAAATTTTCTCCACCCCAATTCGTTAATATCTCTATTTTTTACATGAGTTGAAACCTAAATTTAGTGATCATTGTTGTACCAAAAGATTGGAATTAAATCTCTGCCCGATCTGACCAACAAATTTTAAATGATCCAGAGATTTTTCTGGTCCACTTTTCTGATAAAAACAGTGGAAACCTTTTTTAGTCTTTTACTTTCTGCATATCGAACATTGAAAGAAATTAACGGTATGAACAGCTTCAAAGATCAGAATTTGATTAAATATGTATGGTGGGAATGATTTGGAAGAGTTGAATTTGGTTGGTGAGATGGTACACGAGAGTTAAAAATATTAAAAATGGTACGGTTATACAATACGATCATATAATTATATAAAAATAAAATATGATATAATATATAAAAAATTAATAATATGAATATTATATAAAAATATGAATAATTCAAAATTTTATATAATAAAATTATTAAATATTAAAATTTTTATAAATATAAAATATAATAAAATATATAAATTATCTAGGACTCTTTGATCTTGTGGCCAGTAAAGTCAGATCTAATCAGTACTTCATGAGCCGAAACAAGAAAAATGATGTGACTAATAATTTCCCAAATCAACCAAATTCAATCTACCAAAACTTGATAATAAAAAAAACCTTGCAAGAATGCATTGTTAGATCTTTGATAATGATAGGATTTGGGACCAGCTAAATTATATCTATATATATATATATTCCATATTTGATTATTCATTATTTGCTGATATAAAGTATATGTGGAAGCAAATGTTTTAATAAAAATTAAAAATCTCATAAAAGTATAAATTTTATCCATTCACAAGTTCATTAAATCTATAAGAATTTCTCAACGAGGGAAAATGTCAAGCTTTGTAAAAGAACATATATATTTCTATAAACTGTTAAGGCAATTCAATTTATATTGCATTGTATTTGTAGCAGAAATTAAAAAAAAAATCTAAATTTTTAACAAAACGCAAAAAATTAAAGATTATTCATACAAAGATAATAAAATATGTATAATAATTATAAAAAAATTTACAAACAATTTTAACTTCGCAAAGTCAAGTTAGATGACAAGTTTCAAGCCAAATGATCAAGTATTATACATTAAAAATGATCACAAAAATATATAATAAAAACAGAAATATGTAAAAAAGAGAAGTTGCAATCCATAAAAAGAAAAGCAATATAATATTTGGTATTTAGTTAAAGACTTGGAATCTTATCAAGAAAATTAGCAAATTAATTTCATTTTTTTTTCTTAAGTTTTCATAATTGTGATTTAATATTTATAGCATACTCTTTTTTTTTCTTTTTTAAGAAAAGAAAGGCGAAAATATGTACGAATTCCATAATTATGGATTTTAACTTCGAAGAGTTTGTCAATAATAATGGTGGGTAAAAGGAATAGACAAGTAATAAACTGATATGTTAAATTAAGATACATAAAATTAGGATACAAACAAAAATAAAAAAAATTTAATTTAAAGAGAGTAATTTAATTTTATTTAATATAAATGTATTAAATAAAAAAGTGATCCTTTATAATTTATTGGCTTCTCTATATCTAGGTTAGATTGATGAAGAAAATTTTGGAATTCATATTATTGGATTGGACTTTGAAGGGGATTAGTATTTAATCTTAAGTCTTAAGTCTCAAACAAACATATTTTTGATCCATAATGATTTTCTTAGGGCCCAAAACCTACCTTACCATTTTTTCCGAAACAAATTTTCAAGTGGCTTTATGTCTTAAAGCTGCTTAAATTGTTATTATTATTTTTTGGTACGGGATTATAGTTTAGAGATACAAAAAAGATTATAAATATTAAAAATCGAACTTTAAATTTATTAAATGTCAATTAATTATATGAACTAATCGAATTAAATTTTAAATTCGAAACTCTTTAAATTACGATAAAGCATTGCATTTACTCGAAATCAAATGAAATTTTATTTATTGCTTGGAACCGATAATTCAAGTTAGCATAAAATAATGAAAAACGGGAATTATGTAATTTGGCTTGATAACACAACTTTTATAGTCAATTTTATTAGTGGATTAGTTATGATCGACCAACATCTTTTACAGTTTTACCTATGTATAATAAACTATTGACATGTGTGGCACACGTAATTAACTTGTCTTTATGTCTTTGTTTGCTTCGATCCCAACCAAAATTCCATATATTCCATTGCTTCTTTGAAGGGTGTCTAAGAGACAATTAAAATGAAAAAAAATTGGAAAACGAAATTAACAATAATTATTCAATGTAAGTTTATGGATTTTTATTTATAAATTGCTTTAGAAATTTTTTTTAATTATAATCGAATTTATAAAATTGTCACATATTCATTTAGTAGTTTTTAATAACATAAAATTTAAAAATTTCATCATTTGTAAATAGAATTGATAATATAATAAATAATGTGAAAGTTACCATTCTTTTATCATCGATGATACATGCATGGAGGATGCTCCTGCAACCCATTAATATTTTGATGAGATCTTAATTCATCAATCTTGAAAATTTAAGATTAAATAATCGTGACACTCATTTCGAAACATTTTAAAATAAAAAGTAAAACTACTTAAAACCCAAAGTACCTCATATAATATTTTTATGGGGAGAATTTTCATATTAAATATATTTTTATTTGAGAGGTTTGTTCAGAGAAATCAGAAATTAATAATTACTATACTTAATAAACAAATCAAGGCTAAATTAAAGGAAAATAAAGAGGTCCCACAAACATAAAATAATTGCTTTTTTTTTCCCCACTTTCATCAACATTTCAAATTTTTTATACTTGATTGATGTATCATGGAAAGAGCAATAGAAAAAAAAAGGGTTTTAGCAATAACTTTATTTTATATATAATTTTTAATACTAATCATGATTGTTTTTGGAGGGTTTAGTTCAAAATTTGCATTATTATTAATTAATTAGTTCAAAAGACATTATTGTAATTATAATGTTTTTCACTTTTTTTTTCCATTGGGAAATTGATCATAGTTAATTTTTTTTTTGGGGGAAGATTATTTAGTTTCAAAAGTTAATTTGCACGTATAGTAGTACAATAATTTCGCAAGAAAGTTTCCATCAAATTTTCTTGCAATTGCTATGCCTAATAATTATAAGAGCCGAAAGTTCAAAATTAGGGTTAATCATTCGATGAGTGAGGTTCATTGGTTAGACGAGGACAATTTAATTGTTTTCAAAATCTCAGATAAAAAGGCAATAAGGTAAGGTCATTAATAAAATTTCATAAATTGTACAACTTAATTGAGTACAACCCCGTATAATTTCTTTCGAATAAAAGGTTTTAAATTCGAATCTTACTTGTCGACATAATCATTGAACAAATAATAAAAAAATGATAATATATAATTTTAATCTTTTGAAGGAATCTCAAAAATATCATTGTGATATATATATATATATATGTATATAGATTATTGTTGGAGCTTCAAAGAAATATCATTTCTAGCTTTTAAAAGTACGTTTCATTTTCTGTCCTAAACTCTGTACTTGTAGAATTCATATAATATAGTGCGAGGATATGATAAAAATTATTATCTCGTAAATTTAAATTTTAAATTTATTGAATACGATCTCGTAAAAATGAATGCATGAAAGAATTAAATTAAACTTTAGATTTGAATTCGTATATATCTTACCTAAGACAGCTAAATATTTAAAATATCAGCGAAATTTTCTTAAGAACATGCACTGCTTTTGTGTTCTCTAGCGCATTGATGTTTATGTCCCTAGCCTTGTATAGCTGAGATTAATATTTATTAATATTATCTTAGAATTATATACTAATAATATATAAACCAATTATAAAATATCTAAGAGTTAACCCATTTATATATATATTTCAAACTGATTGTAGTAATTGTTGCGTAGTTCTAATGAATTTATCTGGTTAATTATAATTAACATCCATGATTAGATAAATGGTATAGAAGGGATTTTTTTACTATGCTGGTCTGCTTAAATGGTTTTTTGGATCCTTAAAAAGTAGAATTGTTTAATGAATTATTAAAGTTTAAATAGTAAAATTTTTTGCTTGTCCAAGACTCAATCAATTCGATAAGTCTAAAAAACTCATTTTATTATTAAAAAATTATTTATATTTATATATATTTATAATTAAATTTTAATAAATATTTTTTAATTAATCAAATAATAATCTGATTCCAATTGATTTAATTCTAACAGAGTTAAATGAACAACTTCAACTTTGAATATGTCTAACATTAATGGGATTGACATTATAAACTGTATCATGCCTTTTTTTTTTTTTGGAATTTAGGAAATTCTAATAAATTGTCTTCCTATATATATATTTATAAATTTCCAAGAATGTGGAATTTGCGTCCTTTGTAATTATCATTGACTTATTTAACTTTTAATTGTTCTATTTTTTCATACAATACACACACACACACACACACAAAATTGTCATTCTAAATGTTTATGGGTCAATACCGAACAGCTTGCTTTCATGTTTCAAACTATTTGCGACAGACATTAGTGCCTGATTATAAGGTTGTTGCATGGGGACCAAAATTACCTGTAAATTGAACTAAACTTTTTGAGAAACTTCTTGAAAATTGCATGTCTCCAAATCATTTATCTTATTATTTTTGTTAAAATTATTTCATAAATACTTGATCGGTGAAATTTTTAAATTTTATAAACAAATTATTTTTATTCGATGAAGAAAAGATTTCAATTAATTTTGCTCTTTTGAGTAGAAAAAAAATACTAACTATTGAACCAAATATTTAAGTACTTAACAACTTATTCTGTTTTTCATTCTATTACATTTTAAAATAGTTATAATTTTTTTTTCATTTTATTCTTTTAAATTTATGTAAATAATCAATTTTTTTATTTGTATAAAGCTAATTATCTATAAAACTTTTGATCAACTTTGTGTTATAAGTCAATTTATACTAATTTAATTGAAAATATATAAAAACTAAAAATAAATTTACAATAGAAATTTAAAATATTATGTCTTATTTTTACAAAAAGTATTTACTTCTTTAAAAAATTATCCATCTCTTTAAACCACCAACTTTTATTCATGTAACTTTTTAAATGTTTTTTCCCCTTTTCAAAATATTGCTAAATTTTAGTATTTTATCAATTATTTTTTAATTGAATAAAGACATAATACGTTAAGTTTACTGAAATAAAATAAAACTACAATAGAATAGAGCTGCATAGAATGAAATAATTATAATAGCTGTTTGGTTCAATAAAATAGGA
>JAQSVH010000001.1:12025169-12037852 GCA_029448705.1 Adansonia digitata | reverse complement strand
TCATAAATTTTTTTAGACACTAAATTATAAATTAAGTTATCATACATAGACTAAAAAATATATTAACCCTTCCAGATTTCTAATAAAAAAATTACAATCAAAATCAAAATGAAAAACATCAATTTTTTTTTTTAACTTGGCTAGATTCTTACAAAGGGAGGAGCTGGGTTTGGTTGGGGACAAACGAAAGGAATAGTGGTAAAAGGATAAAGATGGAGAGAGAGAAAGACAGAAGGGAAGCTAAGAGGACTTTTGCTTTGTGGTTAATAAGCAGCGAAAGGAACCAAGTGATTGTCAAAACATAAGAGCTAAAAGAGAGAGAGAGAGAGAGAGAGAGAGAGAGAGAGAGAGAGAGAGAGATGGTGGGCTCAGGTTCAGCAGATAGGAGCAAAGAAGCTGTTGGGATGATGGCCCTTCATGAGGCACTTAGAAGCGTCTGTCTCAACTCAGACTGGACTTATTCTGTTTTCTGGACCATCCGTCCTCGCCCGTATGTTCTTCTTTTCTTCCCCTTTTCTTTTCCTTTCTTCGTAAGCTTATTCACTTATTAAAGTTTTCATCATTTTCTTCAAGTTTTGTGCTTTTTTTCGGCTGTTGTTCTAACTCGGGTTTCTTTCTTTTGGTGTAGGAGAGTGAGGGGTGGTAATGGTTGCAAAGTTGGAGATGATAACGGCAACTTGTAAGTACGGTTGGCTTTTTTTATTTTTTGGGACTCCTTTTTGTGTGTGTGTGTGTTTGTTTGGCTCCTGAGAAAACGTAGGAAAATGAGGGAGAAATCAGAGTTTAAATTGTTACAAAATTAAGTTAAATGAGGATGGTTTGGACTTATTTGTTTTTTATTCTTTGTCCTTCACTACTTCTTTGCATTTTATCAGTATAAAAGCTAGGCATTACATGTTTCCTTGTGGAAACAGGGGAGAAAACAGGGGAAATTTGGTTAATGAGAGATGGGGAGCTGTTGAGCGAAAATTTTGAGTTAGTAATTGATTTTATGATATGGGTTTTTCTTAATTTCTGATTTGGAGGTATTTTCATATTTTTAAATTTACTAAATTCATGTTTAATATTGTCATAAATTTTGATTTTTTTTTCCTGGTGAAGGATGTTGATGTGGGAAGATGGATTTTGCAAAGGAAGAGTTGCTGATTATTTGGAAGAGATTGATGGAGAAGATCCAGTGAGGAAAGCTTTCAGCAAAATGTCCATTCAGTTATATAATTATGGAGAAGGGTGGGTACTTGGTAGGTGCTGTTAATATATGTATATTTTTTAGTTCTGCCCCTCCCTGACCCGTGTTTCTCTTAATGAGAGTAGATTTTTAGACATGAAAAATAAATGGAAATAAGTTTTTTTTCTTGGTGTTTGTTTTGATTGGTTGAAATTTGATTCTATGAACAGGTTAATGGGAAAGGTTGCATCAGATAAATGCCATAAATGGGTATTCAAAGAACCAACAGAATCTGAACCCAATATCTCCAATTATTGGCAGAGTTCTTTTGATGCTGTATGTCATATATCCCACCTTCGTCTTCCACCCCCCTTTTTTCACCAATTTTTTTGTTAAATTTCAATTGTTTGCAAGCTGTGATATTTAGACATGGGTGTTAGTATCGGATACAGGTATGTGTTCGACACTGACATTTTTTGCAAGTTTTTTCATAAAGTTGGAGAGTCCTTAGAGGGTTTTATACCCTTGTCCGAGTCCGGAAATGTTCGGAAATGCGTACTTCATGAAAAATGCTATTTCGCAGTTTGGGTTCAATGATCAAGTATCTGTTAATGGAAAAGTTGGTGTACAGCAATTATACGGTGGTTTTTATTATTTTGGTTAGATGCTGTGTATATATGATTGATGGTATGGTAAGTTGGTAACCTTCCCCTTTTGTTGTTATTTGATTTGCAGCTTCCTCCTGAATGGACTGATCAATTTGAGTCAGGGATTCAGGTCAGCATTGAAACTTATTTTTTTCACTGTTGTTAGTCTTATTCTGGTTTGTTTTTGTCCACCTTCTTTGTCTAGTCATTGAGACTTTGGTGATTCTTGATTTAACTTGACCAGACAATAGCTGTGATTCAAGCTGGACATGGTCTTCTCCAGTTGGGGTCCTGCAAGATCGTGAGTCCGATAATAAAATTTTCTAACTACTAGTTGTTATGTTGACAATAAAGTAGCTCTTAAATTTTAGTTTACGTTTTTCTGGTTTTTTTTTTTTTTTCTTGCTGTTGATTTTTTGATATCGAAATTGGGTCTTCCGTTATTGAATGGCTATCATCATTGCTGAAATCTATGTTGTGTGTATCCTCAGATACCTGAAGACCTCCATTTTGTGCTAAGAATGAGGCATACCTTTGAATCTATTGGCTATCAATCTGGGTTCTATCTGTCTCAGTTGTTTTCATCGAACAGAAACAGTTCCACTTCGTCAACAATTCCTTTGAACCAGTCTGCCATTCCAACCCGGCCAAATCCTCCACTCTTCAGCTGGAGCCAGAAGCCGCTTGCACCAGCTGCTCCAATGCTTGCCTCACCTAATTTTCAGAACCCAGCTAGACTTGGATTTCCACAGGCCAAAGATGAGACCAACATGTTTCTCCTGCCTCACTCATCCGAAACCAGAGTGGAAGGTATGATGAGTGAACATGAAAATGACATCAAATGGCCTAATGGCTTGACTTTCTTCAATGCTCTCACTGGACGGAGTGAAGATGCCAAGCTTTTATATAACCCCGAGAGCTTGGGAAACAAACCAGACCAAAACCACCATCCCCTTATTCTCGAAGGAAAAGATTCTAATCAAAATTCAGATGCCGATGCGAACCGCAATGAGTTCTTGAGCTTGGATAGTCATCCAGAGAATATGAGGAAGATGGAAAACAAGTTTAAGAGGAGCTTTACATTACCTGCAAGAATGGCTACATCTTCATCTTCGACTTCATTCGATCATCACCAGCACCAACCTGTGGAGGAGTATAGGAACACCGACACAGGGATGTACGCCGATGCCATGGAAACCTTGTTGGAATGAAACTTAGAAAGGGTTGTATTAGAGGGGCAATAGGGTGAAGAATTTGTATTTATGCAAAGGTTTTTTGTGTTTCCTAAGTTGCTGAATTCCTGTGTTTGCTTGTCCTTTAACAACTCTCTATTTGATCCATTAAATTGAACTTTCTAATCATTAATTTGCAGTTTATCCTTTTAGGTTTCCTTTGAATAATTCAACATTAGAAGTTTCTATAGACACCTGTTAATCAAATATTTTAATTTATGCAAGATTACTAACTTTAATAAGATTTTAAAAACACCCATTAACCGGATACTTTAATATACGCAAGTTTACAATTCACTCTAAGGAGATTGCGTTCATGGATCCAAGGCAAGCAACAAGATCTCATTTGAAACAGGTCAAAAAAAAAAAGTTTGGTAATGGAGCTTTGATTGTTACTTCAGTTCCAAGCATGAGATTCATTCAGACAAAACATTGAAGGTCTTAATGGTTTTGTCTAAACAATGAAGTCTTGACTGTTAATTAGGAACCTGCATTAAACTCGAATCATTATCTGTTTTAGTTTAGAAGCAAAAACAAAAATCTAAACATGTATTTTCATATACCTGAATTTGAAGTCCAACTGGTTCCCTCGCCTAGTAGTTTAGTTTTATCCAATGACCGGTTTGAATTATTATTTAATAATAAAATTTTTTATTAAAATTTAATTAAAAATATTAAAATATTAATATTAAAAATATTTTTAAACAATAAAAGGGGCCAACGGCCAGGGCCCAGACTTGGGTAAAAGGATAAAAACATTGGGTTGGACATGACTTGGGCTTATAAGCCTATATTTGCATTATCTTAGGCCATTCTCCTGGTGCGAGTTTGGGCAGAGTTGGTCCAAATTATGCTGGAACAGAATGGTGGCATACAATGCTATGGAGCATGCTTTTTATAAAGAAACAGAACGCCGCTCATGCCCCCCGATCTTCCTTTTAACAAAAATATCAGCGGTTTAAGGCCTGCAGCAGATTAAAAATCCTGGACAATCCTTGGATCTTGCAATGAATTTCAACTACATTTTCATGATAACAAAATGGAGAAACCAGCAAGATATATATATATATATATATATTGTATCAAGATTCCAAACAAGTGATTTTCATAGAAGAAAACCAACGCAAGTCAAATAGGAAAAAGTTCGGAAAAATAAATTTAAAAGAGAGAATAATTATGCATTCATAAATTATCCAAGACTAACTCAAATTCCCATGCATCACATCTTGTTTCCTGGAAGATTCCATGGCATGACATTCTCTACAGGCCAACAAAAAGAACCTGAAAAATCTCAGGCAAGGCCCCGATCTTCCCCTAGAAGTACTCTTTTCTTGATGATGATCACCTTGTTTCTTAGCTCTCAAGGCTTCTTTCACTACGACCCCACTGTTTTTCCTCCTTGAAACCTCACGTTTCAGAACAGGCACTGGAGTAATGTATTGCCATCTCTGAGAATCCCCATATAGCTGAGCGGTTACCATTTTGCTTGCTTTATTACATGCATGGATCTTGCCATGGTACAACATTCTCCTCTCTGAATTCTCACTCGAGCTCGTTCTTGCACTGCTGCAACTGCTTCTGCTGTTAGTGCTGTTACTTCTCGAAGACATCAATGAACCCTTGCTGTTGATGCTGCTTGTTCTGCTTGTCCCACGACAACCATCAGCTGGAACCGTTGTTGCAGGTTGTAAAGGAAAGGCATGTGGCAAGAGTCGGCCATTGAAGAAAAGATGATCAGCTGGTGAGGTTCTATATCGATCTTGGGAAGGTGAATCCGGGGTAAAACACCCGAATTCAAAGTCGGTATCTTGCTTTTGATTTGGGGTGCTAGGGAAGGAGAATATCTCCCCAGAGCTGGACCTTTTCCTGCGACTTTCCATGGAAGTGTGGCAAGTTTTTTTCTGGGAGGGGATGGGGGTTGCATGAGTAAGCTTGCATACTTGTATTTAAATTATAAGTTGATGATATATATTGATATTATGATAGATAGGAACAAGGTGAGAGAATCATGTGTTATGTCTAGATGGGGCAGCTCTGGGGGGGCCCCTTGTTGGGTGATTCTGATGAGTTCCATTCTATTGTTGGTGTAAATCATCAAGTCATTCTTGCCAACTCAAGCTTAATCTAGCACATGGGAGAGCTTGGTGTTGTAATAATATTGTTGAGTATGGGATATTCCTAAATGTATGTCTTCAATGATTCAAAATAAGGTTTTTTTTTTTTTTTTCCTTTTTCCTGTTTGACCAAAGCTTGTATTCTAGTAAAATGGTCTAAACCACCTTGATCTAATGAATTGTATCATATTATCTCCCAAAATAAATGGTCTAAAAGGATTGCGTCTTGGGTTTTTATACATATAATAATGTATAAGTACATATATCGATCCGCTTATCCCATTTTTTCAACACACAAATACATTAAATTGTAATCAAATTAATTGCTCCAACACTTTACAAGGCAAATCTAAGAATATGATGGCAATATTTAGGTGGATATGAAAAATTTATCAATCTTGTGCTATAGAATTACCCCAAGAATGAGTTTGATTGATATTTGAATCAAAAACATTAAAAATTATAGACATTTTGCTTTACTTATGAATTATAATATCCAAGTTTGATCAAATTCAGTGGGATTCTCTTTAGCCTCTAGATATGTATCAACTTGCTTTGGTTTTATGAGTTGACACAGCCTCCCAAAAATACTCTTCCATGTAAAGCAAAAAAGAGCTTTTTAGACCATAGATAGGAGAAACATTGACCACTTAAGTGCCCCACAAAATTGCTAAAAAATTAAGTTGATGCTAATAAGTACTTATTTGATTGTTTAGGCTCCCTCAAGACTATGGCTATGATGGGATCAACAAGGCAAAGCTTTCTTTGGGATTGTGGAAGCAAAGGCTAAGTAGGGACTACTCAAAAATTTATTAAAATAAAAAACCCATTTTTTTTAACTTTTTAAATTTCATCAAACACTTTGGATGACTCCAAGGAACGAGGACAAAACAAAGAGCTCCTTAAAGAATTTCCTTTGTCTCCCATTTGGGTTTCTTTGGAGGAACTTTTGGGTCCATTTCAGTTCATCATGCCTTTGGGACCACCAGCAGTCAGCTTAAGTTTGGTCTACCTTTTTCTTTTTTTTTTCCTTTTTTTGCCCCCACTAGCAAGCAAGCCATTTCCTTAATTTATTTTTCCTTTGTTGATACTCTTCGTCTTAAGCCTATGGCGATGGTTTCTCCATAGTTTTAAAAGGACTGGGTTTAGCTTGACTGTTGGAGCTATAACTTTTTGACGTAGAATTTAGAAGCCAGCCGCCTTATTCTTTATTTAATGGGCTTTTTTGGGGCTAAGTTTAAAGTTTTGAGCTCAGATTAAGGCTTACCTCATAGTATAGTAGGGAATTTTTTTTAATTGGATCAAATTTTTTGTAATGAGTCAGATTTTATTGTAATTTATAAATTTTTTATTTTTTTTTAAATTTAGATTAATTTAAAAATGTATTTTATTATTTAAAATAATGAGTAATTTGGATCTTATTCATAATAATCAAGAAAATTTATATTTCGTTTTTTTAAATAATCAATAAAAGTTATATTTAAATCTTACCTGAACAAGTTACTTCACTCGTTGATAGGTTAAATTCAATATATCTTTATTTAAAGATGTTATTTTTAAAGATATTTTCTTATTTAATAAGATCAAAACAAGTGGTAAATTATTTATAATTTTTTAAGATAATAAATAAAATATTTTTTTTATCAAATAGGAGCTTCATTTTGCATGATCCTTATCAAAATCATAGAAGTGAAATGTAAAGACAAGGAAGGAAAATAAAAAAAATTAATAATTTTAAATACGATATAATTATTTAATATAAATATAATATAAAAAATTAAAATATAATATAAAATAATATAAAAAATATAAATATGATACTAATATAAAAATATATTAATATTTATAATCTAAAATATTAATGTTTCAAAAATTTATATACTTATAAGATATAAAAATACACGAAGCGAAGGGAAGAGGTGGGCGAGTAAATGTGAAGAACGCGTCGTCATGGAGTTAAAATGGAAAGCAAAGAACGCGGCGTGTCAACAGTTGATCGATTCAGCTAACACTTGTTTCCCTCTCATTCTTACACTCATCCCTTCTTGGCCCTTTAACTTGTTTCTGTCTTTGTCCAAGGTTTTGTTCTTTTCCGTTTTTTTTTTTTGGCCACTGTGTCATCACCTCCACCCTCTTAGCTACAAACCAGACTTTACCATTTATATATGTACAAGCTCTTGCCCTTTTAGGAAGCTATGACTGGCAAAGAAATCCTCCATAAGATGAAGGTATGCTCTTTTCTCATTTTTTTTGGGCGGGGAGGAGGGGGGGGGGGGGGCAAGCTTTATTGTGTTTATCAAGTTTTTTTGTCTTTCTTATTTTAGTACCCTTTTAGCTTTTCTTAGATAAGTGTTGGCAATGACATGTTTTGTGAGGACTTGTACGTAGGAATATATGTAAGCTGGGGATGTTCTTCTTTGGTAAATGAATGTAATGATATTAATTTGAATAACATGAAAATAAATAGATGATCTTGTATGGTCTTTATCTATCTTGTCTTCACATCAGTTATAACTTATCTCATATCTGGCACTAAGGTTTTTCCATTTTTAATTAGTTTTAAAGAAACTGTTTGCAAGATATTGAGATAATTGATTTTGGGTTGAATAGAAAAATTATTTTCATTAAAATTATAGAATTAGTTTTTAAGAACTAGTTTATGGTATTTTAATGTGGTAAATTGTAGGTTTTAGATCACTGGTTATCAGGTAATGATTTGCACTTTACTAAACCATGTGACTGTGTTTCTGCGTTATTTGTATGCTTATACTGCTGAATTGGCTTGGCTTGGCTTGCAATTGGATAAACACAGGCTAATTTTACCTCAATAATTATCAAATAAAGTTCCCAAAAAATTAATTTTAACCCTTTTCCATCATAATGGCTATCTTCATAAATGAGAATCTCTATCGAAATTAACTTTGTTATTCCTTTTTTTTTTAGATTGTTTAAGTAGTATCAATATGATGATATCATCTATTCTTTATGTTTATTATTTACTCAGCTGCTTATATTGATTTTATTGCAGGAAAAAGTACAAGAAAAAGTTGGCTTAGGTTCCACAGCTGAATCTGGAAAAGGGAAAAGTAAGATGTCGAAGAACATAAAACACGGTTATCATTTAGTGAAGGGGAAAGCGCATCATTCCATGGAAGACTATGTTGTTGCAGAATTTAAGCAAGTTGGTGACAACGAGCTTGGTTTGTTTGCTATATTCGACGGTCATCTGAGCCATATTATTCCTGATTATTTGAAGTCGCATTTGTTTGATAATATCTTGAACGAGGTAACGTGTAGTTGCTGCATTCTTATCCTAAATTCTTCTGAAGCATCAATGTGTCTACTCTTGAACTTATAACAAGTTGTAGTACGTTGGTTGTTTCCTAGTTGTTGTTGTTTTTCGGTTAAGTATGTGCCTTAGATTCCATTTTGTAAAATGAAATAGATTTTTATCCTTCTCGATTCCTTTTGCTACAAGCAGCCTGACTTTTGGACGGCACCAGAGAATGCAATAAGGAAAGCATATCGTATAACGGATACAAATATATTAGAAAAAGCAGTTGATTTGGGCCAAGGGGGTTCAACGGCAGTCACAGGAATACTGATCAACTGCCAAAAGCTAGTAATAGCGAATGTTGGTGATTCTCGGGCTGTTATCTGCAAGAATGGTGAGGCTAAACAGCTGTCGGTTGATCATGAGCCCAACACAGAAAAGGAGAGCATTGAAAATCGAGGTGGTTTCGTGTCGAACTTTCCAGGTAATGGGTGCCAATCTTTTAATGAAAACTGCACTAACGATTCGATCACAATTAACAGGATAGCCCTTCTTTATCTGGATATAAAAGGCTGCAAGTTCTGTTGTCATTTTCAGGGGATGTTGCACGTGTTGACGGGCAGTTGGCAGTGGCGAGGGCATTTGGCGACAAGAGTTTAAAGGAACATCTCAGTTCCGAACCAGACATCACTGTTGAAATGATCGATGACAATACAGAGTTAATAATATTGGCAAGTGATGGATTATGGAAGGTTGATCCTATCTAAATGTTCATAATTCTAAAACAATTACTCATATGCTTAATGCTTTCTTTTTTTTCTTCTGTTGAAACTGCAAATTGCACCAAAGATTGAAACTGTCTGTTCCTTCAAACTGATTCCAGGTAATGTCAAATCAAGAAGCTGTTGATGCTATCAGGAACATTAAGGATACTCGGTCTGCAGCAAAGCACCTAACTGAGGAGGCTGTTAAGAGGAACAGCACAGATGACATTTCCTGCATTGTTGTAAGATTTTAGTTAATCTTAAGTGTGGAAACTGTCCTGCTTCCATTTGATAACAGAACTCTTTTCAAATGATGTGCAGTCACCTTTGTCATGTTAATAGAATGTTATGCATATTTTGTCATTTCAGAAGCTTTACTGAAGCTGTCTAAATGATCTAAATGAGATTCATATGTAACCTACAGGATGTGAGTGTTGGACATGGTATGTGTCCAGCATGGTTATGTTTAATATTTTTGGATTTTCTTGTATTTGGACGGTCCTTGTAGGATCATATTCTCGTACTTATGTTTAGATATATTTCAGATACGAATACTTCAAGAAAGATTAAGAGTCGGAGCAACATAGGTTCAGTTCAATGTACCTAGCTAGTTGCTTCTGCCATTGCATCAACGTTCATTTATATTTGTAACAAATGTATATTTAACATAGCAAAAAGAAACCAAAATTTCTAAACGAGCATGGAGGAAGTATCTTACAGAAGATGGCTATTGACTATTCTTCCCCAAAAAAGTTTTGAAATTCTAGCATTAGAACATTCAGTTCCTTGTCAGGTTTTAGTTGAAGTCAATCTCAGGTTGATTGCTTTCAGAAAATAGAGCATTTGATTTCAGGTCAATTGGAGTTAGGCCAAGATTTATGGAACTAAAGTTGTCCTTGTTCATTAAGACTGTCACTTTTACTCTGCCAAAGACAATAACCAGGTATAACTACAGATTCAATTGTAGTCTTGGAATAAGGGAGGAGGTTATAGAATTTGCGATTTGAACGTTGTACCATAGTTAAGCTCCGTATTCGAGGTTTTGCTCCTGTTAAATGACCAAATTATGTACATAATACTCACCAATCCAAGGTATCACACCCGTTACTTGAAAATTATTGCCATTATGCATATAATTATAGATACAAAAGAAGACTCCATGGACTCAGAAGCCCTAATAATAGACTTCAATTTCAATGCCTGACAACGTTGTTATTAAATCCTCCATCATAGTACAGTAAGTAACTACTATATAGGGCAAGACATGAAACGCCATAGGATGACAGAAGAGAGGGAGCATTGCTGGTTACATATTTTGGTCTTTTTAAGCTCCCTTTTTATCTGATTTGGGAACGCTTAAACGATGAATTGCCAGGGATTGCTATTGGAACTCTGGCTCTTTGATCATCAGCCTGCCTGCTGCAATGACTCTCTTTCAACTGTGGATTCATCCCTTTCCGACTCGAACCTTCTGCAGATGATTCAGCTGAGCTCTTCCTACGCCTTTCGTTGTGTCCAGCTAAACGACTACGGCAGCTCCTTTTCGATTCATCGAACTCCGATAGTTCATGGAACCTGTGAAATATACCATGAAAGGTTGAGATAGCATTATCCTGCTTCATGTTTTGCTCTTAAATATGAAATGAATAGGGTCTGATACCATATTGAAGAACTGTTCAAATTGATTGACTTGTAGGTCAAGTAATTAGCTTTTTAAGTGTCAAGAGTAGCTTGACTTGAGATTAAAATGAGTTTTTGTATCAATAACTAAAGAAAATAATCAAACGACAAAACAAACGAAAAAAACCTGCTGCATTGCTGACAGAAGCGCTGCCTGATCCCGGCAACAAGCACAACCGGCGCCTTGGCATGAATCTCACACACCTTATGGCGCCTGTGGTATCGCTTGGCAACCGATAAATCTAGCCCACATTTTTCCACTTGACAAGAAGGTGATGACAGCCCACCACCACCACCGCCGCTACCACTAGACCCTCTCCTTCCAGATGATTTCTTCTTCTTTTCATCATCTGGAAAACCATGATAACCTTCTTCTTCTTCTTCCATGTCATTGTCCAGATCTTCAGCTACGAAATCCTTACTCATGCTTGCTTTCAAAACACTCTTTCGTCTGAAAACTTTAGCTTCCATTGAAGGATCATCAGGAGATATAAATAATGGAGAGTGGCGATGAAATGTTGAAAGCAAAGTTTGTGGGACTTTGAAAGAAATGAAGGGAAGATAAAATAAAAATTGAGGACCACCAGCAACATCTTTTTCTTGTATTTTTGCTTGTTAGATTGATGCAGTGTTTTCTGGTGAATGATTGGAAGTTCAAAAAGGAAGCAGCTAGGAATTTGGATTCTTCTGGTATGCAATTACTAGAAGTTTTTCAGTTGATTTCTTGGTTATAAATTCTAATGGTTCAATCTTTCAGTGTTAGAACATTATTGAGTAAAATTGCGTGAAATTTTGGATGATTCATAGGCATATGTTTCACACCTTAGGAAAGCAACAAAATCTTACAGATGGATTCATTATCTTCTATTAGACCTCAACAAAGCTCTGATTGAAAATCAAATATCCATATTCACCCCACGTTTAGCTATAGATATAAAGATATAATCTTTTAAAAAAATTTTTAAATACATAAAAAATTTTAAAAAAAATAAAATATTTATATCTAACACATATTTATTCTCGAATTTGAGTACGGTAGCAGTGAGCAGTATACTGTAATTGTCTCAAATCAATTCTTAGAACCAACTCAAACCTTGATTTGCAACGTTAGACAAGCCTGTTAAGGTACTGTAGTTGAGAACAAATTCTACGGCTTGTAAAATTTAACAGCTGTTGCTGACAGTCCCTTTGAGAGAGACATATCAAAGGGTCATTTGAAATGAATCCTGGAATGAACTGTACAGCACCAATGCTCCCAAAAAAAACAAAAAAACAAAAGAAAAAAATTCTGGGCGTTTGAGTTGAACAAGCTTTTAGTGTATCAGAGTACCCTTTGCTTTTTTCTCCATTTTCAAAATGGGGCTAATAGTTCTCAAGTCTTTGTAAGCCCCTGCTTTTATTCCCTTTTTATCTACTTACTTGTCTTTTACCAGATGTGAAAGCAACATTTTTCCTCTTGATTTTTCAGTGTGTTTATCATTGAATTTCATTACAATACATGACTACTGCAAAACTCATTTTAACAGTTCAACTGGAGATAGTCAAGCCTGTTACAAGTTAAATATTTTGTTCAAAAATTTAAAAATTAAATAATTTATATATTTTTATTATTAAATAATAATTTAAATTGAATAAATTAATTCAAATTCGTAAAAGTTAATACAAAGCTCAACTCGTACGAAACAGGCCAGGATAGCTAGGAAAAAAAAACTGAATTAGTGACATTGACACAAGACAAGGTTTCACATGGCATTTGTACTGTAGGGTGCTCGATAAAACTGTTCAGCCAAAACTTGCACTGCAG
>JAQSVH010000001.1:12012351-12023508 GCA_029448705.1 Adansonia digitata | reverse complement strand
TTACATAAAATCTATACAGTTGTCTCTTTCCCCTTTTGCTTTCTTATCGCATTTCATTATCAATCTTTTTCTTTTCCACGTTAAATTTGTTTGTTTAGACAGCGTATCAGATTCCAGGAGTCTTGTTTTTCATTGTCAAGGATGCCCACCCACCAACATTGCTTTCCGTTCATAAATAAATAAACGAATTCCATTTTTTTTTGGGAAAGGTAGAGCTGATTTAGGACCTCCACATTTGATTCTTATGTAAATTTAGTCATTGAAATGATCATCCATGCACCCACATATCTTTCCAATTTCGGTATATCTATATCTTGAGACCCAATCTGATTTGTTGCTAGATTTAGACAATGATCATTTTCATATCTATCCAATTTCAGTGTGATAGATTTTATGTTGCCCATGTTTTATATCCATGCAATGTAATAGATTTTGTGAAACCTTATTATGATCATGTTTCATATCTAACACATGGGAAATACAAATATTAAAAAAATAAATTATATTTTGAAAATTAAAAGAATGTAAAAATAAAAACAAATAAAAATGTTGTATCACTTAATTCTACCATTAAATTAAAATAAATTTGGTTAGGGTATTGATTTGTCTAACACAACTATTTGAAAAGCATTTTTATTTTATTTTTGCATGAGCAAAACATTCAAAGCAAAATTAAAGTGATTCTTCCAGAAGACGATAATACATGAGAACAACATCTTATCAGGCTTCTTTAATTCAATCCTCTAGCTTCTTCAATTCCTCAATACTTCTATATTCTTGTGTATCAAGAAGCTGATCAACTTTTCTAATCTCATCAACCGCTACATCTTCTTCAACCTCATTCTCATCATCACTTTCAAATCTTTCTTTTATTCCGCCTTGTGCACCATCTTTGGCAGCTTTCCAAGCTCCATCCATGGTGTTTTTAGCAGTATCCCCCACGTTTTCTGCCGTCTCCACCGCTTTTTTTATCCCATCTTCAGCCGTATCCGCCGCGAAGCTCGCCGTGCTACCTGGCGGCCTCCCTTCTCCGGTAGCGAACGCTTGATGTTTGGCTTCGTACATGGCGTCCCTTGGTGCGTCATCTGATAACTCTGATGTTGACCCTTCTCCTTCAGCTACTGCATTACTTCCCTGATGAATATGTAAATCATATTACTTAACATTTCCTATCAACAAAAATTAATTTTTCTTTTAGAAAAAGAAAAAAGAAAAAAAAAGGCAAAGAAGTGGTTAAAGTAACCCTTTCCAAAGCATTTGTAATTAATTTGGTAAAACTCTTATTGCATAATGAGAGGATAGTTTGACGTATTCATGCAACTATCTCAAATAATAATTTTCCTTAGTACTTAAAAAAATCTATTTCAAATATGTTAACTTTCCTTAATACTTAAAAAACGATCCAGTAAATCAATAAAAGTGTGATTTGTTCATAAAATATTAAGATTTCGATTTTACGAACTAAAATTCGATCTTTGATTGCTTCAAATATATATATATATATATCTAACAAATGAAAATACGGAACAAATAAATGTAGAATGAATTGAAAAGATTATTCCTACTTCTGCACGTTCATAAGCAGTGGATAAGCAAGCCCTGGTAACTCTTCTTGCAGATTGGATTACAAGAGGACCTTGAGGCAAGGACTTCGGGATGTTGGAAAGAGCTCTCTTTGCCAAAACTGTTGCTTCCATCATTTGGTTGTGCTTTAAAAACTATTATTATTGTTCTAGCTTTCACCTCTTCAGTCTTCACACCCGAGGGCTCCAAATTATACTCTTTCATGTTTTGATTTTAGTGTCAAAAAAACAATGGAAATATTTGTCACGTTAAAGAAGTGACATGTGGGGTTGGAATAGGACACGTTTTGGTCGTTTTAGGACAAGTTGAGAATGACTCATTTTTCAAGGCTTTCGGGTTTGTGGTCATGGTTCTAGCGGTGGTACTGATCCACCAGGGTGATATCCTAATCAGGGGGTCTAATACTCTCATCTGTTCGACCCAGGACTCAGGACCCTGGCTGGCTAGATTGGACTAGGATTTTTCTCATGGACTCATTCCAGATTCTTATTTGGACTTTTATTCCAAGGTCCATAATTAAGGTTTTAGATTTTGATCTTTTCGTCATGGATTGACTCTCAGTCTTGGGTTTCGTGTGTTTATGTTGGAAAAATTTAGGCTCAGGCCCTATCGTTTTGTCAATTCCAATTTTTTTAAATATAACTGGAAAGATAAATTCTTACATTATTTTTTATTTTATTTTATAAAAGAAATTATAGTTCGGGAATAAAAAAAAGATTATAAATATTAAAGGTTAAATATAAATATTAAAGTTTAAATTTTAAATATATGAAAAATTATTTCTTACAAACACCTGCATAAACAAGCCCAATTAAATTTTAGGTTAATTGAAGATTTGATTGCTAAACTTCTTTAACGACGAGGGTTTGTACTTATTCTTTTGGTAAAAGTATATGTATTTCATTATTACATCAAATTAAGCAAGATTCTACTCAAAGGTTTAATCAAATTAAATTTATTGAATTATATACGTCATCAAACTTGAAACTGTAAGGAACATTATTCTTTTCTTTAAAAATTCATAATAAATTTGATATATGTTTTTTATTTAATAGAAAAGAAAATGTTGAATCTTAATAAACAAAGTTGAGATACAAACCATGTTGCTTCGATTTTTTTTAAGGTATTTTTATTTAACACCTATCCAGATATGGTTATGAAGATATAATCCTTTAAGAATTATCCAAACATATGAAAATCTTGAAAAAAAAAATTATATCCATATTGAACAAATACTCGTATCTAACACTCATATCAAAATTCAAGTAATATAAAATACGAACTGCAATCATTAGTGTACTAAATATATTGGTGTGTTCACAAATCAAATCTTTTAATTGAAGTATGAACATCTTTCACGATAGAGATGAATGAAGAAAAGTAAAGAAATAAGACAAGGGAGAAAGATGCAAAAAGAAAAGCCAGCCAAGAAAAGAGATGGGAAAAATGTGAAAGGAACGAAAGTCCTCCCCCCACCAGCATTTTTTTTTCTTTTCGCGAGGATAATCATGCTTTCCCCGTTGAAATGAGAAACCAGTGATAATGATGGTAACATTTAAAAATCTACATTTTCCTAGAGAAATATATAATAGTAAAGTCTCTCTCGTTTTCCATAAATAAAGCTTAATGATTTTTTATTTTTCTTTTGGCTCATTCTCTTTACACCAATCTTACATTAAATTAGATGTATAGATAAGCATAAAAATTGCATCATATGATTCAATTGAATCTGCTTCGTTTTTAGATTTTTTCGTGTTTGATTTAGGTTGGATCAAGTTCAAGCTAATTCAAGTTTCATAATAATTTTTTTTTAATTTGGCAATCTTTAGCTCGAGCTTAGCACACTCATATAAAATACTATTCAAGCTATGCAATTCTACTCTAATTTGTACATAAAAGAATGATCTCTTTCAAAAATTTATACTAGTAATAGTAAAACGGGTTGAATTGATCATGGCAAAAGATACTATGCTTAAGGCCTTATTTGTTTTTAAACAAGTCTTTTTTTTTCCCAAGCTTCTTTTTTAGCATAATATTTTTAGCTAAATCTTCTCAAATATCAAACGAACATTTAAATATAAATAAATAATTCAACCTTTGAACAGATTTAATCTTTATTTTATCAATTTAAACCTTTAAAATATTTATTATTTAAATTCTTTGTTTGACATGTAATATAAACTTTTGATCACGTAGCTCGAAGTAAAAGAAAATTTTCTCATTAAAATCATGATTCTTGGCACTTGCATGGAACATCACCTAATTTTGTAGACTAAAAGCAAAGATAAATGGTAAATTTTTCCAACTCTAGGTTTCACCCATTTTCCATTTAGGCAATGACTTCGCCAAGAGTAGGACCGAAAATGAACCTACCTTGCACCATATAGACATTTCAATTTCCTATTTTTGTTGTCATGTAAAAAGTAACCTTAATTTCTTCCACTAAATAGGATCATTTGGAACATTAGCATTTGAACAAAGACCTCTCCATTATCTCTTGAAAAATGATGAATATCAAAAGGATTTGCCAAAGCTAATGTCAAATTTCAATGGAAATAATTCTTCCCACTACAAAAACCCCAAATCCACCATTGAAAACAAAAATGTTGGTGAAAATGTTTGAAAATAGTACAATAACAGCCATTAATTGATTGATTTAGGACCCAACAAAAATGACCAAACAATGTTGAAGAATTAGGTAAGGTTGCAAAATTAGGAGGAAACTATAATTTAACAAAATATTACTTCAGTTTTCGGATCGAAAAATTGTTAACTTGCTATATATTCCAAGTTTAGTGAGATTAATATACCAAAGATTATATTAATTATTCAATTAAAATATACCATTAATTTTTTTTTAAATTTACTTTTTGTAGCTTGAAATCATACACTAATCGTTAAGCTAAATATTTGAATGAGATATATCATCTAATCGAATTAAGATATTCACTTAAAATAAAAAATATAAAATTAATATCTATATAAAATAAATGAAAACAAATCTCTCGATTAATTATCCAATCGAAGGAAAATTACTTAACAAATGCTTGTCACGTATGTAGCAAACTTTTTATTTTTTAGTTATTACCTTAATAGTCCCTGTCCCTTTCAATTTCATTATATTGGAACATTATGATAGAAAGCATACATCTAATTTAATCTTTTCTTGGGGGGAAAAAAAAAAAAAAAAAACCTTGTCGCGATGAGCTCACTATTTCAACTGTCATTTTCTTCTTCTGGATCAGTCCAATCATACAAATTTCCTTTCTCTATCATGCTTAATATTTGTATTGTGGAAAATAAAATATGACTTAAATAGTTAAAACTTTCCAACCACTCTTTGACTTTATCCCCTCCTCCCTCCCCCCCATTAACATGTCTTTATATGACTGTGTATCTTGCCTGTTTTTGAACTCTTATATGAAATTGTTTGCCTAGCTGTTTCGAGGGTGTCTTGAAATATCAACATCATCTAAAAAGATGTGTTTGAAAATGTTTCCCCCTCTTTTCTTTAACTGTACAATACGAATTTGATTTCTATTTTCAACATTTATAATTTCTTTCATTTATGACATAACATTTTTGTAATCTTTGTTATCTTGTCCTTCTAGATAAATAAATTCTTAATTTATCAAGAAAAAAAATGGTTTATAAGGGAAAATATCGTTATCAAGCTTTCAAGCATTGTAGGGATATAGGATAATTACCTTTTGTTTTTATTAACCTTTTCTTTTGACATTAGGTTTTTTTTCCAGCATCTTATTATCAAGGTTATACTTTTAAGCAAAAGAATCTAACCCCTTCTCAAAAGCCTCCTTGAATTTCTCATAATTATTTTTTTTTTACAATAAAAAAGTGGAAGAAAACAAAGAATTCTCCACATTAATACTATTAAAACATCATTTCAGATTGTTTGCTTTATTAATTTTTTTTATGTTGATAATTAGCAATTGTTAACCAATACAAATAAAGTCAAGAGAAGAATCCTCTTGACTCAAACCTCATTTATTTGACAGATAACAACTCCAAGCCCCTAAACCTCTCCCCCCAAAACGTGGAAAAGAAAGCTAAGGAAAGGAGAAAAAAAGTTAGGTGCTCTTGTTAGGCTCTTACCTCGTACAAGAAAGAGATTACGTGCTGAAGTTTATGTGCCAAAGCAATGCCTCAGCAAGAACGTATGTATTCATGTTATTCCATTGGGCTAATCTGCTATTGAAATACAATTTTTTTCAACATATAATGCAGAGGTCGGTTTACATGTTAACCCAATCTTGATCCATTACAGCAACTGCCAACTCAAGTCACTTTTGTATGAAGAAGTCATTGCAGATGCTGCTCTGGGAATCAAGTGCAATCTTATGAGCTTTTAGAAAGGGACCCTGTCGCATGATAAAAGCTAGAAGAGTTTTTTTTTTTTTTTTTTTCTCACCAGGAAACCAACATAATAGTTGCAGTTTTGGTGCATTGACAATGAATCGAGTGATTGGCGAGTTCATGTATGATCATAATTAGCAAATTTTAATTTCATGAATGCATCAGGCCATGCGCTCGCCCTCGTGGCCGGTTAGAGCAGCCAATAAATCACGGACAACGCTTAAGTTGGTTCTATTCCCGTTCAAAATGAAATCATGATAGAGAGAGAATTGATGCTAATAATTAGATATTCTGTTAAGTGCTTATTTCAGATAGAACAAATGGCCAAAAATAGCCTATGTATAGAAACTCATCAAACGTCAGTAACACAAATGCCAAATTGGTTGTTTCTGTAAACAAATCAAAGTGATTTGGTTGACAGTGTCTGCTTTACAGGTATACCCTCCTGGCTAAGATTTTTCAAAGAGTAAAACAAGTCAATGGGTTTTTCATTGTTGAACAACCTCATTTCCAATACTATCCAGCCTCGAAACAACTTCATCAATTAAGGGTCTTCGCCTTGGATCCTGGTCTAAGCATTTACAGGCGATTTCGAGCATTTCTAACAGCTGCTTTTCGAGATCCTTATCGCATATTGATGGATCTATAATCTCTGATTCCCTATTCTCGGATTTCATCTGAAACACCCAAGATACCAAATCCCTGCAATTTTTCCCTTTGCATACTTCGACAGGCCTTCTACCGGTAAGAAGCTCCAGAAGAACGACACCAAAACTGTAAACATCACCTCTGCAGGTTGCAGTTAGTGTCTGGCTGTACTCTGGAGGAATATAACCCAATGTTCCAACTAAGTCGGTTGTGACATGGGTATCGTATGGGCGAAGTAGCCTTGAGAGACCAAAATCCGCTAAATGTGCTTCGAATTTTCCATCCAAAAGTATGTTACTAGATTTTACATCTCTATGAACTATGTTCGGTTCACAAACCTTGTGCAAGTAAGCCAACCCGCGAGCTGCTCCTTGAGCTATCTTCAGTCTCACATCCCATTTGAGGATTGAAGATCCATCAACACATTCATGCAGCCAGTAATCCAAGCTTCCATTCTCCATATAGGAGTAAATTAATAATCGGTCGTTACCATGCTTACAGTAACCTTGAAGAGAAACAAGGTTCTTATGCTGAGCTCTCGAAAGAGCTTCAACTTCAGCTCGGAATTCACGTTCCATCTGACCACAATCACCAGAAAGTCTCTTGACTGCAGCATTTGAACCATTCGGAAGGTAGGCTTTGTAAACCAGCCCAAAGCCACCACAACCGATTATGTTCGCTTGATTGAAATTGTTTGTAGATTTTAACAAGTCTGTAACAGTGAGCTCCTTGCAGTTTGAACTTTGGAAGAGAACCAACTTCGATGAACCGAGAGCTTCGGACAACCTGTGTGACCTGCTGAGTTCCTCATCCAAATAATCAATTGGATTGCCAACATCCCTCCTCGACATTCTAAGTAGAACAATAACAAGAAGCAACAGTATCCCAACTGCTATACTGATCGTTATTCCAAGAATGCTGCTTCGACCAAATTTGTTGTTTGAGCCGGATGGAATAGCTGGCTTCAGCATACTGTTGATAGCATGACAAGGAGAGACAATTTTGCCACAAAGTCCTGGGTTCCCCTCAAAGCTTGAGCTGGGAAAGCTATAAAACTGCCCACCGGTTGGAATCACACCCTGCAAGTGATTATAAGCCACAGAAAATTTCGACAAAAATGTGAGCTCAGCAAATGACTGGGGAATAGATCCGTGCAAGTCATTGTATGATAAATCTAAAATTTCCAAGTTCTCCATATTGGAAATGGAAATAGGGATGACCCCTGTGATGTTATTCCGGCTTAAGTCTAAGACATGGAGCTGCTTTAGTAGCCCAATTTCAGGCAAAATTGTCCCATTTAATCGATTATTGCTCAAGTATAATGATGGGGGAAAACTTGAAAGTTGGTTGTATTGAAGTCCGCTAGCACTCTGGTTTCGCTTCACATATAGCGGGATCCCAGCAGATGATGAAAGAGTGGCTAAGCTGGAATTTGAAGAAATTAGGCTCTTTAGCTCTGTCAAACTCTTCGGGATTTCTCCAGTGAGAGAGTTATTTGAGAAGTCCAAGTAAAACAAATTCTCCATCTGACCAATCCAAGCCGGGATACTGCCATTGAAGTGATTCCATGACAAATCTAAAACTTCGAGCTTCTTGCAACCTGACAACCAATCTGGTATTTGGCCTTTCAGAGCACAATTTCCAAGTGCTAAAACCGTTAAGCTCTCAAACCCACTTACATTTCTAGGAATTTCATCTCCATATAAATTCTTTGTAAGGATGAGAGTGGTAAGATTTTTGCACTGCTGAAGCACAGATAGAGTTCCAGGTAAATCAATAAAACTGTTATTTGACAGTGAGAGAAACACAAGTGATCTGAGATTGGCAAAACTCTCGGGAATTCGGCCACTGAATTCGTTCTTTGCCAGGCTCAGAACTTGCAGTTCTTTACAATCAGACAGTGAAGCAGGAAGGGGACCGGCGAAATGGTTAGTAGCAAGATCAAGTGAGAAAAGGTTAGGCATTCCAGTGAAATTGAGATCAAGAGGGCCACTAAACGAATTGTTTCGTAGATCAAGTACACGAAGCTTTGAGCAAAGTGACAGGGATGAAGGCAATGGACCAGAAAACGAATTTGAGTGTGCACATAGCAGCTCTAATTGTGCAAAGTTCCCAAAAACATCAGGAAGTCTACCCGAAAAGTGGTTTCCAGAAATAATCAAGTATTTAAGGTTAGAGAGCTTACTCAATTTCTTGCTTAATTGTCCTGAGAAATTGTTTCCAAGAATAGAGAGTCGCTCCAACGATGACATTGAGTACAAAGAGTCGGGAAGATAGCCTGACAGTGAATTATAATCCAAATGCAACTGCTTCAGAGAAGTACTGCAATTGTTTAGGCCTTCAAGACTCCCCACTAAGTTATTCATTGATAAATCAAGAACCTGAACCCGTTTCAAGTAACTGCAGATTTGAGAACTGACTCCGCCGGTAAATGAATTGTTGCTTAAGTTGAACACGGCAACATTTGGAAACTGACCAAGCTGCGACAGGTCCCCATCGAATAAATTGCTTGAAAGATTCAGCCACTGAAGTGATATCAAACCAGAAACTGATTTAGAAACTGGTCCTGACAGCAAGTTGTAGCTCAAATCAAGAAACTCTAGTTGCTTCAAATTTGAGAGCTCCAAAGGTAAAGCATCCGCCAAGTGATTGCAAGAAAGATCAAGCCATTTCAGCTGATCTAACCTAGACAAAGAGGTTGAAATTTTCCCTTTGAGACCCCTTTTAGGCAGAATCAAGCTGGTCACTCTACTAGAAGGTGAAGAATTACTCTTATTCCCACAGACAACACCATCCCATTGGCAGCAAATGGATTCATTAGACCATGAAGTGATGATGGTCCCTCCAGTGAGGTTTCCAGCAAATTCTTTCAGTGCCAACAAATCATTTGGATCACAGGATTGGCCTATGGTTTGAAGACATAGTGCAGAACAAATATAGAAAGCCAAGAATACCCATCTGAGGAAAGCCGTTGGAATAAACCCCAGCACCATTATTTCTGAAAAAGGAAAAAAAAGGAAAAAAAATCCTAACTTTAACAAATTGATTCAATATGGCATAATTGACGATGTTCACTGCTTTTCACATGCAAAGAAAAAAAGGAAAGAAAACCCAGAAAGAGTAACCTACATGCTCACATTCCAAAAGAAAAATCCAGCAAAAAACTGAACTTGGCAACTGGGAAATGAAGCTATCAGTGAAAAATATATTGATATCAACAATCCCCCACCTCCAAAAAAAAAAAAAAATCAAATCCCAAGACCATAAATCAAGAAATTCAGAACTTAAGTCCACACATGAAAGTGTTTTATTAAAAGAAAACTCCTAAATGAAGCAACTGTACTCACATCCCGAAGCACACCCTCTCAAAAACTACAATAAAATCAAAAACCAACAACAAACAACTTACAAATAAAGCAATAAACACTTACCAGAAGCCTAAATTGTTGAAAAAAAACAGCCCTTTCTAGACGATGAGGAGAAAGACCCACTTCTCAGAAAAACCTTCCAAGTAATATTAGTAACTTGAATAGTAACCAAGATTGAATCTTTTAACTGAAAAAAAAAATCATATCCAAATCTGAAAACAACAATAAAGAAAAGGAAAACTTTAGAAGCCAAAAACTTCCTACTATCTATCTATGACTCTGTGCAGCTTCACTTGTTGGTGAAGTAATAGCTTCCTAAGAACCCAACATTAAAATGAAAATTAATAATTCAACAGTGACCAACTTTCTTTTTCTACAAAAGGGTCTTACTTACAAACAAATTTCAAAACCAGAAGTTTTTTTTTCCCCTTATGATTTTCAAAACAAAGAAATAGGACAGAATCTTAAGGGAGAAGACATTTCAAATCAAAAATATAAAAGGAAAAAAAAAAGAAAAGGAAAGTTCTTTCACCGCATTGTTGAGAGAGAGATAGAGAGAATCAGTATTTTATTGGAAAAAAACAAGAAACAAGAAGGTACAGTTGGGAGAGTGATTTGAAATATGAAGACATCAGAGCTGACTTTTGAAACCCAAAAAACTCTTTTTTAGAAAACTTTTTTTAAATGTTTTTGTTTCTCTTAATTTTCTTCATTGTCAATACCTACATTTGTCTGTTTCTTAATCTTTTCTCTGTCTTAAAATAATAATAATAATAATGATGCTGATGAGGCGGTTGGACATGTTTTTGTGGGTGCGGTCTAACTTGGACCTTAACATTGCTTACTTTTGTTTCAAGCGCGTGGATCCACTGCCCTCACTACTGATTATTTTTAATTTTCTTAACAAAACTTTAATAACAAAAATGATTATATTATAAGATTTTTATTTTTTAAATATTTATATTTAATATTTATATTTAAAACACATCTAAATATAAATTTATATATATAATCTTTTAAATATATAAAATAATTTTTAAAAAATTAAATATATATATTCATATTTAAATTCAGCCTCTAAATAAATAATTGTGTATCGAAATAAAACAACTCAACTTCTTGTTTCTTTTTCTATGAAATAATGGAGTTAGATTTTTATTCCCATAAATTTGAGAAATGAAAA
>JAQSVH010000001.1:11998610-12009889 GCA_029448705.1 Adansonia digitata | reverse complement strand
CTGTGACTCGGTCCATGATACCTCTAATTTCGTCAAATAAAAGGTACTGAATTTTCCTAATTAGTTCAAGTTTTTGTGATTTTTTTTTATAATAAGAAATTGATGCAATTCAAAATTTGAGTCTTGAGTTTTTTTGTGTGTTTTATATTATTCTTATACATTTGTTGCCTTCTGATAATTTAATTCTTCTTTGTTATTTTCTTTTGGGATCTCAAATATTTTGGCTTTTGGATTTTGGTTTTTTCATGGACTATATGATTTGGTTTCTAGCAAAGTTAGTATCAATTATTTGTTGCAACCTCTTGTCACAATTGCATCCATCAATTGAGAAATCCACTTCAAAAGAAAAAAAAAAGAAGAGTAAAACAACATAAATAGGAGCATTCAAAACTCATCAATTGTTTCAAAAGGACAATGATATATACATTTTCTTTTATCTTATTATAATTTCCTTTATTTTCCTCCTAAGACATTGATCAAGACTCACTATAAGAAAAGTGAGAGATAACAAGAGCAAGAAACAAGAAAGCAGGTAGATGATAAATATAAAATGCCCAACTTTTTTTCTTTTTTATAACATTGTAATCAATCATCTTCTTTTTTTTTCATTGAATTTTAAATTTTTTCATAAAAATAATTAAGTTTCTAAAACCACTTTAACCCTTTTTGAGATGGATTTGATAGGATATAAAAGTGAGAGTTTCAAATCTGTAAGGGTATAAAAAACATGGGTGTTGGACCTTTTGGTTAAGGAAGGTATAAAAAGAAAAGCTAATATATATGATGGATAGGCTAAGGTCAAAGTATTGTGACAACTTTATAGCATAAAAGAAATAATGGTAAATTATGGTAAAAAGGTAGATGACCCATAATGCTACTTTGGCAGCTCTTTGTTGCCTTTCAAAAAAGAAAAAAAAAATCATAATTAAGCTTCTTGCATAAGCATGAAAGAAAAACCAAAAAAAAAAAAACTTCTTTTTTCTTTTCATACCTCATTGATGGCATTACCCACAACAAGCATAGCAATGATAGCCATTTGATGGTTTTTTTTTTTCCTGCTTTTTCAGCCATTTGATGGGGTTTTTATTTATTTATTTTTTCTGCTTTTTATGTAGTTGACATTTGATTTTTCATTTTCTCAATGTGTTTGATTGTTAGATAGAAAATTATAGCCCAATTCTTGCATTTATATTTATTTTCATGATCATATAGGTCAAAATTTCAAAATATATTAACATTTAGACCAACTTTACCAATTGATCATAAATCAAAAGTTAACTAAACTAAATGTTGTGGTTGCATATATCCATAAAAGGACATAAAGAGAGTCTGTTAAATTTTTATGAGTTCTCTGAATCTTTTGGAAGAAAAATTGAAAGATGTTAGGTTAGGTATTGCGTTTGAGCTCTTAATTTGATTTTTATTTTAAAATATAAATTTATGCTTTATATTTTATTTATTTGATGTTTTAATTTTAATTTTTATAATTTAAAGTTATCTTTTCATTATTCTTATTTAAGCAATTAATTCATTCACATGAACTTTGGATTGCTTTGATATTGATTAAATGTAATTTGAGCTATTATAAGTTTAAATGTATTGTATTTGCTAATTTATTTGTAATCTTAAATTGTTTGTCTATGACTACTCTTTAGTTTTTATTTTGATCTAAGAGTTATCCATGATTTGTCTTGTTTTGTTTTGGTAAAAATAATACATATTTTTTCAGAAGATATTTTAATTATAATTTTAGATGCCTAAAACATGGGTATGTTTATGATCAATTAATGATAATTAATTTTTCTTTTGTATTTAAAAAAATAAAATTTTATTTTTTAATAAATAAATAAAATAAATTTATTAGTGAATCAACTATTTTGATTAAATACAAAGATGATTACTTTATTTGAATTAACCATGCTTTTTATATATATATATATATATATAAATATAAATATATATTTCTAAACGTGGGCCTATTAGTTAAGGTTTGGGCTTTGGGAGTTGGATATCTGATTCGGTACTTTCTTACTCTATTAACCCTCAAACCGACTTTTTCAATTAAACCCAGCGTCACGGGCTGAAGAGCAATGAGAACCTGGAGATCCTGAAATTGTTAACATGGCCTGATCGGACATATATGTACCCATTAGCCCAGAGAGTACCGAAAGGTGAACGGAGGCTTGGCCTGAGACCTCGCACGATCCACATTGCTATAAAATAGGTTTGGACCCGGGCATGAAACCATCCGAGTCGAATTAATGTAAACTGATCGGGTCACTTTCCGGTTTTTGACAAGGCCTGTCGAGTCTTCTTTGTCCGTGTTCCATCAAATATCGTCAATAAAATAAATGTAAGGATCAATTATATTAAAAAGTAAAGAATTTAATTTTTAGGTTAGTTAGGTACAGATAATAAGTTCATAGCTAATAAATATATCAGCAGACTTTATTAAATACATTTAAATAAGATAAATTTTTTTTAATAAATTAAGTATAAATTTTAAATTATTTTAAATATATTATTAAAAAAGTAATTTTTTTTAAATGTACGAATACTGAATTGACATTCACGAGAATATATAATTCAAACTACTTTAAATATATTATTTAAAATTTAAAAAAATAAAATTTTATTCAAGCAAATTAGGTACTTATTATCTTAAATTAACTTATGGATGAACATGCGAACATTAAGTCAACTCGCAAATCAACAACCTTAAATTATCATTAAAAATTTTTCTCCAAAAAATACATCATTAAGCATAAAATTAAAAAATAAAAACAAAATAAAAATTTAATTAATAAAATATTTTTTCTTAATTGAATAAAACGAATTATTTAAATAATTTTATATTTTAATATCTTAAATAAATAAAGTTAGAGTCAAAATCGAATTATTATGATTAATTATAAAAAATATAAAATGAACTGAGATATGACAAAAAAAGCTTCAAAAAATAACTAAAATATGATTCGCAAAGTAAGAAAAATAACGTAAATATGAATTTAATTCATGAAAAATATATAAATTTTGACACTTTAAACACACAAAAAAATAACAAGAAAAATAAAATTTCTCTTAATTATATAAATATGAAAAAATTACTTAAATGTTTTTTTTATATTTTAATATTTTAAGTAAATACATTTAGAATAAAAATTAAGTTTTTATGTAAACTACACAAAATATAAAACAAATTAAAATATAATAAAAATATTTTTAAAAATAATTAAAAAACAATAAATAAATAAATTATTAATATTTTTAAATAAAAAATATAAAAATAACACACAGATTATTTATATTTCCTCTTTCTCTGTCTCTCTCTCTCTCTCACTTTTCTTTTTCTTATTTCATTCCTTTCTTCTCTTCCCTCCACTTTTTCTCTCCATTTCCTTTCACCTCCTCTCTTTTCTCCCTACCCAAAAAAAAAATGGACATTTGTACCTAATCCGATAACAGTCAAATTACACCGTGAAATCTACGAGATATTATTAAATTGATAATTTTAAATATAATTATATAAATATCATTTATATCAAATTTTTTATAATTATTTTAATTGAATTGGTATATTTTTAATATGCGACCGTGACATGTGCAACAATGAATCAGATAAGTTCGAGACATAAATACATCATTCTTAGTCGTACGTCATCCCAACTGTCTGCATCTCTCACGGGCATTAGAGGCGCCTGAAATACAATCCTACAACTATTTCTTCCTTTCTGTTTGGTCTTGGAAGTTGGTTGGAGATTTCGGTAGTTTTTTGCAGGCAAAAAATGGCCGAGACAAAGAATTTAGCGGTGGTGGGCAGTGGGCAAATGGGTTCAGGTATAGCTCAGCTTGGTGCCATGTATGGTCTCCATGTTTGGCTCCTTGATACTGACCCTGCGGCACTTTCCAGAGCCTCCAAATCCATCTCTTCTTCCCTTCAACGTTTTGTTTCCAAAGGTCAACTATCGCAGGTAAAACTTGGTCTTTCATCTTTTGATGATTCTGTTCTGTTCTGACGGGGTTTTAAGTTATGTTTACACATATTGATGAATTGAACTTGTTTTACTTGGTTTTGTGTTAGAGAAAAAAAAAAAAAAGAGAAGAAAAGAAAAGATGATGAAAACTCAAACGAATAAATAGTGGTGTTAAAGGGCTTTTTTGGATGGAAAAGATGTTTTTTTGTGTTAATTTGATTGAAAGTTAGATTGGGTTTGAGTTGAAACAATTTGAAGTTACCAAAGTAGATAAAAAGGGTTGATCTTGGATAGAGTTTAGATCGAATTTGATTGCTTTAGTGTTGCTTTAGTTAATGTTTGGACTTTGGATTAGAGCTGAAGAGAGAAGATTTTTTTGGCTCGAGTGTTTATTTCTACGATTCTGGAATTTTCGTACTTATAATTCAGCATTAACTTCTTGCACTAGTTTAAGGGTGGGAAATTTGAGAAGTTTGTAGCTCTAGTAGTTGATAGAAGGTTTGGGTGGATGAACTTTTTGATGAGATGATTATTGAGGTGTCATTTAAGGCTCTTTCTTGATATTATATTGGTTTCTGATTTTGATTCTTTGGGGGAAAAAATGTTGTTTTGTTGAGGAAGAGGCTTCGGATGCGACCGGTATTAACTGAAGTTGTTTGAGGTTTAAAGGAACCGGTTGCATAAGATCTAATACTAAATACTTTTGGTCTGGTATTGTGCTAAGGCTTACTGTTATGTTAGTATGAGAAAAGGAAAGTTGAAAGAAAGAGATGAGACATGACAGAGCTGTTTTTCCGTCTAGTGTGCTTTGTCTGCTTGATCGGACCAAGGAAAAGGCAGATTGTTTAGTTTCCTCGTTTGGCATAATGGAAATAGAGTATTAAATGAGTCGAAAAAAGAAGAAAAATAAGACTATTGTATAGACCATCATACTCTCTTCCTGAAATTGTAGGCAAATAGATGATTTCCCAAGGCTTACAACTTACCTCAATTTCACAATCACATAGTTAAAGTTTTAGTTTAGCCACAACAAATGCCCTTAGAGTGGTGAAATAGGGCCGTCTTGCCTGTGAAACAACTTTTCTGCCTAAATGGACCCTGCTACTAGCATGCGTAAAATAATTTCAAAACATTTTGACAGCATTAATGTTAACCTACTCATAAACAATGTTGGTTTTCTGTAATATGGGTCGCATTGAGGTATTTTGGGTGAGGTTGCAATCTGAAACATGTTAACTGTACTTTATCTGAAATATATATTCGAAATATTTTGTTGACACTTTAATCAGAAAGAGTTATCATTCATCTACCTTGAAAATGAGGTTGTTGGTTTTCCATAACTTGGTTGAGATAAGGTTATCATGTTTGATGTTGCAATATGAAAAGAATTGATATCCAAAGTTGGTTCTGGTTTTCAGTATTTCATTATTTCCTCTGGCAGGCTGCTAGGAATGAAGCTTTGAGACGTCTGGAATATACTTCAAATTTGGAAGAACTGCGATCAGCAGATTTTATTATCGAAGCAATTATAGAATCAGAAGATGTGAAGAAAAGGTTGTTTCTTGAACTCGATAGGATCGCAAAGGGTTCAGCCATTTTAGCATCTAATACAAGTTCCATCTCAATTACTCGGTTAGCATCTGCAACTAGCAGACCACACCAGGTTAGTTCAGTGCATCTTTTCTAGTTTTGACCCAGAGCCATGTTTTGGAATATTAGATACAATTGACAATCACATGCAAAATCGCATCACGTCTGCTTTCCGACCATTCATCAATTGTCTCTAACCAATTTCAAGGTGTCAGGACTCTGATAAGGTTGAAGCAACATTTTTGTTCCTTTTTTTTTTTGGCAGGTCATTGGAATGCATTTTATGAATCCTCCTCCAATAATGAAGTTGGTTGAGGTTGTTCGAGGTGCAGACACATCGGATGAGACATTTAATGCAACGAAAGCCTTGGCAGAGAGGTAATGTCCGATTAAAGAATGGGTGTGAAAAAAACATAAATAACATCTTTCCGCTGGTGAGTTTCTATCTTTGTTCAAAGCCATTCTTGGCTTTTGCATGAGTGAGCAAGCTAAAAACATTCTCTAAAAACCTGAATTTCAAAAGTTGTTATTTTCCTCTGTGGCTTGGGTGTATTAATAGAAAGGCTAAAAGGATGGGGGAAAATGGAAGTGGTGCTGTGGGGAAAGAGATTCATATAACCCGGCTACAATTTTGAAAGCTACAGTTTAGTCCTATACATTCTTGAATTTCAGGTATCTAAAGACATTCTCGAATGTTAGGTATTTGAGGATTTTGATCCGGATCCCATATAGTGACCTACTTCATGATTGGTCAAGATCTTATGTGTTCTACATTGCATGGAGGCAAATTTATAGCCAAAGCATTAAATGTTTATAATTTATACAGAATTGCTGTGAGAACCATATGAAAATAAATTGTAATAAATGAAGAGGTTAGATATTTTCTTATTCTCTTCTTAAATTTTCTGCCAGATTTTAGCCTTAGTTGATCATGCCTTCCATTTATTCTCTCAACATTTACACCCATGGTCGCCTATTTTCCAAGTTGCAAATTTCAGTTGGATCTGATAAGCAATTTTTTTACTGCCATTTTAACCAGACACGAATTTGCAGGTTTGGTAAGACGGTAATATGCTCTCAGGACTATTCGGGCTTTATTGTGAATCGAATCCTTATGCCAATGATAAATGAAGCATTTTTCACACTTTATACTGGAGTGGCCACCAAGGAAGATATTGATACAGGAATGAAGTTGGGAACAAACCATCCAATGGGTCCCTTGGAGCTTGCAGATTTCATCGGACTAGATGTGTGCTTATCGATAATGAAAGTTCTATATAGCGGTCTAGGTGACAGTAAGTATGCCCCTTGTCCTCTTCTTGTGCAGTATGTTGATGCAGGTCGTGTTGGGAGAAAATGCAGTATTGGGGTATATGACTACCGTCCTAAACCTACAAAACAATCTCCTCGACTCTGAATATTTTTTATTTCAAGAATAATGGATAACAAAAATAGTGCCTAATAAGGCTCATAAGTCATATCTTGAGTCGAAATTTTGGTCAGACAAACTTCCTGGAATAAAGTGGTGCTTTTCATCCAAGACTTCCCAAACACAGATTTCAAACATCTATACTGTATGTACCTTGAATTTCTGAGATAAGGTTACTTGCTGCTATTTTCATTTATTCCCTTTGTCTTCTTAAAGCACGGTATTACTGGGGGAATGAGATGGGGACTCTTCAGTTAATTCTCCTTGAGCTTTACTGCGTGCTGTGAACTTCAAATTAAGTGCTAAAAGATCTCCAAGTATCTCCAAAATCTTTTATGCTATGGATTTAAGGAGATCAATGTGAAATGAATGCAATTTTTATCTTTTTTTGAATGTATAAATCTGTATTTCAAGAATTTGTTATATACAATTAGAAATCTTTATCTTAGAGAGAAATGAACGGCTATATTTCTATACATGGCTGCTTATCTCCTTGACTTTATGTTACTCGGAATTGGGTGTTATGTTCATTTGCCTTGTTAATGAAAATGTCTACCATATACAATTACCTTCCCAAATACTTGGTTACCTACAAATGCAGTATAATTCTATCTTAAAGTTGGTTTAATTTGCAGCCATAAAAGTTGCTTAATGGATTGACAAAGTGGGGTACCTTTTATCCAAAAAAGGTGATACAGCTGTCAGATGCCAATTGAATCAACAATAATAAAAAGGCCAAAAAGGGCAAAAATTGGATTGGAATTCTTGAAAAACATCATGCTTAGGATAAAAGTAAGCTACAATCCTCTCCAAAAAAAAAAGTAAATTAACAAAAAAACCCCAGTAGCTTTGTCGTACACATCGTCGTTCTTAGGGAACTCTATCGAAATCTTCTATTTTATGTACTAGATACCAAAGTTCTTCATTCATGTGGAATGGTTAAGAGTTAAGATTGATAAGTTGCATTTGAAAGCGCGGTGTGAGATTTCATGTGTCCAATGCTATTTCGGCACTCTCGGGTAGTTAGAATCCCTTCTTCCAAATAAAGCTTAAGTTGCTAAGATACGAATTTAAGATCTTAAATTTTCTTAGAAGAAAAGGAAATAAAGGGAAATATTGTTATGGATAAGTTTTTTTTTTTTTTTTTCCTTCCAACTTCAACCTCATGGTAATAATGCAAATGCCATGTCCCATATTGCTTGCCAGCTCAGTAACCTTTAGTTTAAGGCTAGGAAAATTAGGAAACCCTCCTTTTTCTAACAGATGATAGCCAAGCTGACCCACAAAGAAGCAAAACTTCATTGTGTTTGAGCATGGGTAGCCCCCATTCACCTAGGGGGCCACCGTTTCTTCCCTGAACACTAAAAGTTGGCACTATTAGGCAGCATCTTCTTTATTGAAAGTGATTGAAGTGGAATCCAATGGTGGTAATTGCAAAATCTTGGAAAAATATAAACAACATTATTAGACAGGAAACAAGCTAGAAAAAGCTTTTAACATTCTATACATAAGACTAGTTTTAGGACATTTTTTGGAAACCAAGCAAAAGCCATGAAGTTCTTGTTCCAATGTCCTTGCTGTTCTTGTTTCTGCTTCATGAAACCTAAGCAAGGGCAACCAAAGGTGAAGGATGCTAAGGCGGAGAAAGAGAAGGAAGTCAAAGGGGATAAGGCAGAGTGAAAAAATTACATTACAACCCCCCACATTTGGCACAAATGATGATATATCTTCAAGTAAATTGTACGTAACTTTCTTAAATTATCTGAGTTTTTGCATGAAAAATTCTGCATTCTCATCCTTATAGTATTGCCTTGTATTATTAATAATAAAAAATGTCGTTTTAATCATGCTTATCTTTGTAGTTCAATTCGAATTTATGTCCTGCAAATGTTGCTCGATGATCTATATTATATCGATCTGCTTCGTTCAGAACAGCAGATCTACTTGTATTCCTACATTTTTCTGAGAAATTGATGATAAAATCCATAAGGGGGGGGGGGAGGCTATATCACTCTCCAAGTTTCTGTTTTAATGTTCTATTTTCCATATTTTAACACCATAATCTGGGATTTGTTCGGTATTTCCCGAAATGTAGGATCTAATTCATTTGCTAGAAAATATTTGGTCTGCACTCAAGAATTGAGACATTCATTAGATTTGAGTTCAATGTTATGACATTGTGGTTTATCTTCTAAGAAACAGTTAGCCTGTCATGTTTTTATTACAGTTTTCAGCAATGTCTGCACTCTTTAGGATGCATTTCCAAGTCAGTAAACATCAATAATCCCAGAAAGTGAAGCTTTTTTGATAGACAATCCAACAAGAAACAAAGGAAATAAACTTCATTAAAAGAAATTAAAAAAAAAATGAATAATAACATAACGAGTTTTCTCATCATCTCTTCAGATTGAAAGTCTGGAATTTCATTGTTTCATGTTTCAAAATAGGCCATGATAAGAATTGTAACCCAAGAAAAAAAAAAACAGAAGCATGTGAAGAAAGGGACAAAGAAAAATGTAAGAAAAGGACCCACACGACCAATACATTATTGCTTTCTCGATATGTAACCATGATTTCTTCTGGGAAATTACTGTTAGGCAATTTCATGCAATCAAAAATGCTATTCATCAATGATTTTTGTGTAATTTTATTTTTGACGGATGAACATATATCATCAACCTTAACATCTAGTGTCCACTTTTTTGGGGTCAAATGGTAAGATTCTAACAAGAATCAAGATAAACTGGTAAATTGCACCAAAATATATAATGGTAAATTTGATCTTTTCACTTTTATGTATTCAGAGCTTAATGTAATTTCAGTTTTTAAACTATGTCTACATTTTTATGACATAGTCACTTAATACTTAGTTTTAGTACTAAATATAGTGCGAGGATTTATTTATAAAACAAGTTTACTTTTCCAATTCATACCCTGTGAATCTGAATTTACTTTTGGCATCTGAATCATGACTCAAAAGTGATTTCAATCAATTTCGAAACCTCTAAAGAAAGTTCGGTAAAAATATTTTTTTCAAAACAATATTTCAAAAAAAAAAAAAAAACCCCAAAAAGAAAATTTTCATTGCAGTAAAAAGTCAAGCAACATCATCTTGAAAGAAAATAATAACTATTAAGAGTTTAATTAAACTCCGTTCGAAGGTTTTAATTTATTTTATAAAAAAATGGTAGTATAAGAATTGAAGAAAAGACGGTAAATATTAAAATTCAAATCATAGATTTATTGAATAATATTTTTTAAAAATAATTACATGAATTTATTAAGCTAAATTTCGAAATCAGAAGTTTTCACTCTGAATATCGAACTTGTGAGGTGGAGAGAAGATCAATTGTGATTTTGTAATTTAGTATCACGTATAAAAAGAATTTGATATATGGAGATAATAAGATAGCTTAATCCCCTAAATAAACTGATATAATAAATCTAAATATTAATTATTTTATACAAAGAAGATCGAGATTTAAAAAAATTAAAAAATTTACAAATTTTGATCAAACCCTAATTTTATTGGAAATCAGCTTTTTAAAAGATGCTAGTGAATTATTTGATCTAAGCCCGAATTTTTTCTCAAGTATTCTTAATTTAATTAACCCTTAATAATACTTTTTTTAAGGATCATCATTACATACATATATTCTTTAAAAAAAAAAAAGAAAAACATTACTTTTATATATATATATATATTATCATCATTTTGAATTCTAAAACAATTAGAATAATTAAACAAAAGTTTTCAAATCAATTAAGTTAAAGTAAAATTTTGAAATATTTTGCAATGCTTTTTTCCAAATAAGGTTAGATGCATGAATCCATCGACCCTATTTTCCTTTTTTTTAATCTTTTAGTAATTTATTAATTTCCTTTTGTTTGTCATCTACTTGCATCAACATTGTCAATCGCATACTGCCTTTTTGACTTTAGGCTTTGATTGTCTTTCTTGAATGAAGGATATGAAATCATGGGGACTAATAGAATAATGATAATTGGTAAGTACTTTTTATTTTTTTTCTTATGTTCATAACATATTACATTAAGCGAAAATTGATCAACTTTTAAATTTTAAATTTAAATTTTATTTTTTTATTATCAAATAATCAATGTTTTAATTTGGTGAAAATTCTACTTTTAAGTAAATAAAACCACAAAAATCATCAAAGGCCTTCACTAAGGATTTGCACCCTAATATTAATTAATTAGTAACTTATAAAATTCATATAAATGAAAAGCATTATATATACATTCTAAGATTGCAATTTTTTTTTTAC
>JAQSVH010000001.1:11980797-11996650 GCA_029448705.1 Adansonia digitata | reverse complement strand
AACTTTTACCAAATATTTCTAGGTTCTTACATTCAGTCTTACCTTAAAGAGGATCAAACCAGTACATGTTTACGCACAAAATTGTCATGTTCCACTTCCGAACAGAGATTGAAGATAATTATAATAAACAGAGAAAAAGACCGGAGCATTACTCTTTAGAAGGCATATTTTAAAGCTCCCGCAACACTCTGCTTTTTTTTTTTTTGGAAGATTCTCCTTATTTTTCTACCTATATATAAATAACGCCCTTGTTTTTGCATTGGCTATACCAATAGCAGTGGCTGTAAAAGGAGGCTTTTGAAGATGGGGAGTGTGCCGCAAGCTTATTTAGAAGCCGAAGCAGTGAAGGAGACAAGGTCTTTGATATCTGAGCTTTGCCGCCAGTTCTATAACCTCGGATGGGTCTCAGGAACAGGTGGCAGCATCACCATGAAGGTCCATGATAGTTCTATCCTTAAGCCTCAGCAGCTCATCCTCATGTCCCCTTCTGGTAACTCTTTCTCGATCAATCATCCTGCGCATTTTTTGCGGGGGTCTTTTTTCGTTGTTTCTTTGGCTTCTGAATATTTGGTATTGAAACTCAAATCTGTGTTTTAAACTTTTATATAATTGTTTGATATCTGGATCAATATTATTGGTTTTTCTTGATATTTTTGGTTTCCGGTCCTGGTTATAAGCTCAAAGTTCCGTTTTTAATGATTAATTTGTGAAGTTTGATCTTTGGTTCTTGTTATTTTAGCTTAATTATTTATTTCTAACATTTTGATTTCTGGGCTTTGTTATTCTAGCTCAAACATGAATTTTATTATAATTAATTTGGGATGTTTGATATTATAGGTTGTTTTTGTTTTTAACCCTTTTTTTTTTTTTGTTCACGGTTCGTTTGGCTTATGGGCATTCCATATTCAGGCTCAAGTCTGTCTTTGTTTATAAATCCAGAATTTTTAGGCATTGTTGTTATTCTAGTTGAAGATTTTCATTTTAATGGTTCTTTTAGCTTCTGTTGTATGTCATTCAAGCTCAAATTTCTGTTTTTTCTTATTATTAATCTAGGGGGTTTGATATCTTAGCTGTTGCTGTTTTAGATCACTTATTTGTTTTCCTTTACACTCTTGCCTTTGGATATTAATTATTCAAGCATGAATGACGGTGATATGTTGGCTATGGTAAGTCTAGCTCAAACTTTTCCCCTTTTTTGTTTGATGATTTTCAAGCCCAAATGATTTTTTTTTTCCAATAGTCTGACATGTCCCTGCTTTTCCAGTTTTGATTGTTGATTTACTCCGGCCATATGAGTCTAATTGTCGCACTGCCTTCCTTTTCTTCGTGAACTTTGGATACTGATGTACTCTGTAGACAGTTCTGTGGATAGAACTTTTCTTTTGCTACATACCGTATATTGTTGTTCATCTTCAATTGCATGTTTGTTTATTTCTTCGCATTCTTCTGATTGCTGGAAGATTGTTGCTTAAGAGTACCTTTTGTGTTCTCTTCTGGCATAGCTTCATTATGGGTTTGTGACTTGGTACTTTGATAGGTGTTCAAAAGGAGAGAATGGAACCAGAGGACATGTATATATTATCGGGAGATGGGTCTATCTTATCTTCACCTTCTCCAAAGCCATACCCTCATAAGCCTCCCAAGTGCTCTGATTGTGCTCCTCTTTTCATGAAGGTAAGTATTAACTATACTTTTAAAAAACAATTGTTTGACATGTCTAACAAATCATACAGTTTTGTTTGCCAAGTATTTTTTTTTTCTTTTGAAAATTGGTAATCTTATGATATGGTTTACTTGGTTGATATTGGATTATTTGTTAGGATAGCATGCTTTTATGATATGTTTTATTTTTAAGCATCATATTCCTTTTTAGATTGATTTTTGATCTAATAAGTTTTTATGAGAAAATGGGCACTTATGATGCTGGTAAATTCGTGCTCTTTATACTGTAACTTTAGTTGCTTCCATTTGATTGCTGAGAAAACAAAGCGAAAGGAGGATGATTAACATTTCCCATTATTGGTTTTACTTGTAAATCACCTCTTCTCCCATCCATTAAGCCAGATAGAGAACTAAAAAGGAATAGATGTGAAACTTCTTAACTGTCCCAAAAGTTAATCAATTGAAGATCAGAAACAATGATTTTAATCGTGTGTTCCTATATTTGGTGGTGTCTGATTGCTGAATGCTATTGGATTGAAATCAGAGTATGGTCAAGTGTTGCTTGCTTTGGTGGAAAAATAGATCAAAGATCCCAGCTACAAATCAATAACCAGCAGATTTGATTCTCATCTAGTTTAGGTGCTCTGAATCCCTTCTGAACTTTATAGCGAAGGGTGTAAAGTTAAGTTATGCTTGCAAAATAGAAACCCAATACTGATGTTTATTCTTGCACTTGCTGCAGCTAAATTGTTAAAATTTACTTTAACAGTAAATCGTCATTGTTACTTCTGTTACATCCTTAAAACTGGTTGACATTATCTGGTTTGAGCAATCTGGAAAACAACTCATTAACTAGTTAGGCTCTTATTAATTCTTTTACCCAAGGGTTCGTTGCAGATTACTTGGTTTAGTTAAAGAGTCAAAGTAATACTGCTGTTTGTCACCACGTTATAAATTTTTAATCTGTGATGATTATGTTGATGAATTATATATGACAGTTGTAACTGGATCAGCCTTTACAAGAATGCCCCGTTCTTGCTTTATACGTTTTGGGTTCTGTATTTATCTATAAATATTATTTTTCCCTCATAATTCAGGCATATCATATGCATAATGCTGGCGCTGTTATCCACAGTCATGGAATAGAATCTTGTCTTGTAACAATGCTCAACCCACTTTCAAAAGAGTTTCGTGTAAGTGGACTGTAGTGTTATTTTACAGTATGCTTCTCTTTATTTCTCTCGATTTTGATTTCTTTCTTTACAGCTACACATCTGTGTTCATTTAGTGATTGATTTTTTTTTTTCTCTTTTGAATTTTTGCAGATCACTCATATGGAAATGATAAAAGGAATTCAAGGACATGGTTACTATGATGAACTTGTGATTCCAATAATTGAGAACACAGCCTATGAAAATGAGCTCACAGATTCTCTTGCCAAAGCTGTATGTTTCGTTTTGTATTCATCTCGTCAATAGAGATTATGAGATTGGTTTATGGTGATCATAAAATGTAAATGCATCTGAATAAGGTTATCGGATATTCTATATCAACGAGGAGTATGTATGTCTGTTTCCAGTACCACTTTGCTAAACCAGTCTCTTGATGAATAAGTGGTCTTGACATTTACGGACAACCTTTCTTGAATCTTATATTCTTATGTATGTTTACTTATTGATGAGACCTTTTGGGGTTAAAAAAGGATACTTCATTTTTTATGAGGCCTATTGTGGGGAAATAGGAGCATACTTTTATCTGAAGCATGTCAAATACCTATCACAAAGAATCCAATTCTATGGTTAGACAACCCTAAATGATTCTAAAGGATTACACAAATCCCTTCATGTTTTGGGTGATGAGAACATATTGTGTCCACTCCATTGCAGTTCAGTAGAAATTCGTTCTGTTTTTGTTAAACCATTCATTTCCATCAAATTTATCCATTCATAATTTGCTTTCACTCAATATAAGTTCACTTTAATGCTTTTCAGATTGAAGCCTATCCTAAAACAACTGCTGTGCTTGTTCGCAATCATGGCATATATGTATGGGGAGACTCTTGGATCAGTGCCAAAACTCAGGTTCGTGAAACTTATGTATATATTTGAGTTACAACTCAGGAAATTTCAGAATGTGTATCTGGAGCCTCTCTCTCATGGCCTTACTGTTGCTTGCACTCGCCAAAGTTTGCTATGGTTGACGTATCATGATTCATCTGTACGGTATAAATTTTGCATACATGTGAATTGGAATATAAGAATAGTAAAAAGAAAAACCTTTATTACAAGTTGCTTCTCCTTGCTAGTAAGATAGAGATTCTTACATGTTGGATTGGTCGTATTTTGTTGCTTACCTCAGCTGTGACATACATTTCAGGCTGAATGTTACCATTATCTCTTTGATGCTGCTATTAAACTTCATCAACTAGGTTTGGACTGGTCTACTCCAGATCATGGCCCCATTCAGCATGTTAGAGGAGTTTCATGCATCAATGGTTGGATAAATAAGGCAGGGACAGTGGATTCAAATTATACCGCCAAGCCACTTCCAGTAAGAAATTTACATATTTTCCTTTCAATTGGATAAATTCAGGATTTAGACATGATAGCATCTCTAACAAAAAATTTCACATTGAGGAGCTGTCTTTAACACAAATGGGTGAATGACGTATTGGTAGTCTCTGATTGTTTTATTGCTAAACAAGAAGATTGTTACGTTCAATTGTCAGAAATACGCTCTCATCTACAATTTTTCTGTTGCAGCGTTGCATTGTGCTTGACATCGAAGGAACTACTACTCCTATTTCATTTGTAGCAGATGTTCTCTTTCCTTATGCCCAAAACAATGTCGGGAGGCATTTGTCTGCAACATATGCTAGCGCTGAAACCCAAGATGATATTAAGTTGTTATGTTCTCAAGTAAGATTTTTCTTTGGACCTTCTAACATTTTATCAAATTTTGCATGTCATCATGATACCAATTTTTTGGATTTGCATCTGGAGGCAATTATTTTTCATATTTTTAGAGGAAAGAGTTAATTTTAAGAGTTAAGCCACAATTGACTGTCAAATGGATAAGAAACGATGCTCCTATTGTTTATAATGTAAATTAGGGAATTGAGAGTCGCATATATTTTTCACTGGGATCACTTTTGATAGATGCTTCTTACCGGAAATTATATGCTTCCAGCTTCGGCTAAGCTGCAGCAGTGAACTGCAATTGATTGCTCCTTACTTGTAAATCAGCTACTCATGCTTCTCGAGCATATCCACATAACGAGTCTTGTCCAAATGAAGAACATATATGAGCTATTCAAATTGTTGTTTGGATTAGATGAGGATAGGCTGACCTTTTGGCTTGATGCTTAAATTTAATTCAGTCAACTCCCATTTAAATGATATGCTTTCAAACTTGTGTGATATACACGAAAAAAGATCATGCAAATAACTAGTCATTTGTGTGAAATCATTTGTTGCTAAAGAACCATGATCCCAAAGTTTAGAACCATTGTAATGTCTATAATCGTTGTTGTATATATGCAAGTAATGTCTTTTATTTTCACTATATGCTCTGTTAATTTGCTAAATAGTTTACTTTTTCAAATATGTTATTTGGGAGACCCTGGATTTTTGTTGGAGCATCTGTTTTGCTTGACATGGCCAGACGGGTTGAGACATACATATTGGATACCCCTTCAATAATGGGTAACTCTAACATGTGGAAGGACTTGTGCACTTAGCACCTCTGATCAAATCCTTATATGGCACATGCATTACAATATTCAAGAAGAAAAGTTGCTTTAGTCTTATTATTCTATATTCTTAATTAAAATTATAACTGTAGAAAACAAAACTAGGCAATTAAACGATACTTCTTTTCTTTGCTGTAGTTAAGGCAGTGGGATATTGGCCTTACAAATTAGTGACCAAGTCGAAATTGACTCCTAAATTTGATATCTATATTGAATCCATAGTCTTTTTTCTGTAGGTTCAAGATGACTTGAAGCAAGGTGTTGTCAGCGCTGTACCTATCCCCTCGGAGGATGTGGGAAAAGAGGAAGTGATTGCAGCTTTGGTTGCTAATGTGGAAGCAATGATAAAAGCTGATCGAAAAATCGCTGCTTTAAAGCAGTTGCAAGTAAGCAAAAATGAATTCAAAGAAAATACATTTTTAAAGCTTACCATCGGGTTTGAGCTAATATATGAAGCTTCATAGGGTCATATATGGCGAACTGGATATGAGAACAATGAACTCAAAGGAGTAGTTTTTGACGATGTGCCTGATGCTCTTGAAAAGTGGCATGCTTTGGGTGTAAAGGTATCTTGCATATCCTTAACTCTTGTCTTGAATTCATTCTTCTACATTTTTATTTTCTGAATGTGGTTCTGGATACCATATTTGTCTTTGTTTTTATGCACGTGCCCCATAATGGAGTATATTCACGAGCCGTTTTAATCATTATGCCAAACTGAAGCCAATTTTCTTACTCGATAGGTGTCCAGTTCGACCTGATCTAGACCCAAGTTCAAGTTAACATACGTTCATGTCCTATCGAGTGGTCGTAAAGTTGTACCATCTATTAGCATAGCACAGGATACTTAGTCTTATTTCTTAGAATACACACATATCCATGACGAAAAACCAAACCGTATCTTTGGGTTGGGTTTAAAAAGTGTTTTAACCTTTTAGCTCTCTCTCCCTCTTACCTTGCCAAAAGGATCAGTACTCGTTAACTTCTTGACTATTTACGGGAAGTTCAATTTCTATGTTAGTCATTGCTTCCTCATTTTACCACAGGTATATATATATTCTAGTGGTAGCAGGTTGGCTCAGAGGCTTATATTCGGAAATACAAACTTTGGGGATTTGAGAAAGTATTTATCCGGATATTTTGACACTTCAGTGGGGTAAATTCACTACTTTCATAGTTTTGCTTCTATACTTAATTACTCAATTCTGATTCAAGATGACACTCTGTTTTTGCCTTACTTGCTTGCAGTAACAAAAGAGAAACACGCAGTTACATTGAAATAACCGAGACATTGGGTGTTGACAAGCCATCTGAGATACTGTTTGTGACTGATATCTATCAAGAAGCCATAGCTGCAAAAGCTGCAGGTATTGTACTGCACATTTAAAAAAAAAAATTTGACAGTGAATACCTGATAGCAAAAATCATGGGTTCTTTTTTTTCTCGGTGTCCGTATTCTGAAACCCTGTTGATTCCCGCTTCATGTTATAAACTTATTTTCCAAAATAAATGATGCTTTTTCTAATATTCTTTCTTTCTTTTTCTCTTTTGTTGGTTTATCTGTTTGTTTTTTTCCCCCCCTTAGATATGCTATCCTGTTAAAAGAGAATCAGAATCACTCCAATTACCATATAAAACAAATTACCATAAGAAAAATAGTAAATGTTCAGTTGTTTTGTAGATCAGCTTCCAATTTCATTGTTGCTCTGACTAGAAAGTTAATGCGATTTATACTTTGTTTTATTGATGATTTCCATCTTTATCCATGTCTTAGGTTTGGAGGTTGTAATCTCTATCCGTCCAGGAAACGGTCCTCTTCCGGAGAACCATGGGTTCAAGACTATCAACTCTTTCTTGGAGATCTAATATAAATTTTGTACTTCTGTAATGATATCAGCTGCAACAGTTTATACACATAATAAATCACTTTTAGATGCAAGAAATCTTGGTTATTTTACAACCCTTCATCGATCTGTTGCGGACAACTGATGTTATTTAGTATCTAAGGGGATATCTACCAAACATTAACTTTGCAGGGACAACCATTCTGGATATTTATTGTTTCAAAAGAAACAGGATTGGTATTCACTTGCAGATGATGAACCCCAGATGTCTGGTCTGAAAACGCAGGATCTCATGAATGTTTGGAAATATCCCATTAAACAATTGCAGGTATCGAGAAATGACTTAAGTGTCTTAACATATTCTGCCACAACCATAGAGGATCTGGTTAAGATTAGATATAAACCAAAACATTGTTTAAAAAAAATTTTAACAATACCTTGATCTTATTATTTAGAAAAAAGAAAAAAAATCTTGAAGTAATTTCAAAATCTTCAATGGTAAACCGACATGTGAGCATTTGGTTTAGCAAGTAAAAAGGCAGTTAATGCCCGGGCTATTAAGGACAAATGAGGTGGTTGAAATTGCATGCATGCAGGTACTGTATATATGACAATGCAGATTTGTAAACAATTAAGTGGACGAAAGACAGTTTTGGTTACTGATTTGCAAATGTTCTTTTCAGTACAAACCCAAACGGGAAATATCTTTAATTTTTATTTTTTGTCTATTTTGGTAATGAATAGAGTTTAGTTTCCAAACTCTATTTAATCACATAAAAATTTGCTTAATTTTGCATATTTTTACATTTTTTCCCATATTCAAAGTCCCTTTAAAAGGAAAAATTAGCTTCAGAGAATATAAAGCTCTAAGTATAGAGACTAGCCTAGCCTAAGCCTAGCCTTTGTCAAGCAAGTGAAACAGCTAAGCAGAAGTTACCCCACTTGCATCTCAACTGGTACAATAAAAATGAACTGGTTTGGCAGTTCTTTGTCTGGTGCAAAAACTGTTGGGATACAAGCAATGACAAAGTTGAAAAAAAAAAAAAACTTTTGAAAGGAAAAAAAGAAGTCTTCACATTTTCTCTTACATTTTTTACTTTTTTTATAACTTCATTTTCAATCATAATCATAACGAAAGTCTCAACTTTTCAACTTCAGCCTTGTTTGTATGTTCCTGTTTCTTAAGAACTCTTATAACTGATGTATCTAAGACAAGAAAAAGACTGCATTAAAAGGGAAATATTTATATATATACATATACAGAGAGAGAGAGAGAGAGAGAACTGAAACTTGCATGATTGCATGACAAATCAAAATTTAAATGACAAAGACTGATCTTCCATCCTGAAAGAAGTTTTAACACACATGGGTTCATTTAATTTCTTTTTTTCTTCACAGTTTCTTACCAACATTGCCTAGCCTTTGGTACCTAGAAAACAATTTTTATAGTATTATAAGTTAACTGTACTTTCAGAACTGCTATAAGACAGATCAAAACCGGACTAAAACTGGTGGAGGTAGTTAAGAAAAAAAGCAATATTAAAGAAGAAAGAGGGTTTTTAGTTAACGAAATGTAGTAGACCGCAGTTAAAACAAGACCAAGAAAAAAGGGGGGAAATATGAAGCTGCAAAGCGTTGGCACTTTCATTTTTAAGGTATTTCTTTAACTTGCCTTCTACTTAACATTTTGGTGTGGAAAAGTGAAAAGGTTAGAGGATCCAATATTGTCACATCTTGTTTGATCTTTTCTTCTCCTTTTTTTTTTTTTTTGGGTGGGCCATTTTTATGATAGAAAAGCTCTGAAATGAATAGAGTTTGCAATGACAAAGCACTCTGACATGGTACAAACAACTACTACTAAAAGTTTCAAAATTTTCCAATTTTTCTTAAAAATAAAAATGCAGCCAAAAAAAAAAAAATCAATTTCCAGGAAATTGGACTCAAATGGACATCTCTTTTCTTAAACTATGATGGTCCATTATTATATCCAGGCAAAAAGTCTTCATTTCTGTAAGTCACCTCCCCCACTTTTCTGAACAAAAGAAAAAAAAAAAAAAAATCTTCCCTTCTTTCTCTTTTGCTGTGCAAACTCAATTATCAAAGAAGGAAATAAAACCTTCTTACAACAGCTATAATGGCTGTACTAAATCGTAGTGAATAAAAGTTTTAATTAGACTCATAGTTTGGAAGTACTTAAGAGTCAAGAAAAAACAAATTTTTTTCATGTTCTTATACCCTTTTAGAAGGAAAGAGTTCCCAAGCTGACTTAGTTTTGATTGTACATGGATATGAACCAGTATTAAATTTTATACAAAAATAAAAGGAAGGACAATCAAAAGATCGGTTTCATGAAATTCATATTACGCAAAGGAAAGGAAGGATAGAAGTAAATGACTTGATTTTCATGGCCAACACAACCCACAAAACGAAAGGAAATTGACTTCTTCATTATATGCAAAACACAAAAAATTAGTGGAAATTTTTCTCATATAATATATGGGAATTATCTAGTTTCTTTTATAGTTTTAAAGTATCAAGACAAAATCCAAGAAAAATGAAGAAAGAAGATGTTAAAATAGAAGAACTTTACCATAATTCAAAGGGAGATCAAATCATACAATTGAAGAAAGATCTTCTTCCTTTTTTTTTTTTCACTCAAATTCAGCCAAAACCCATAAACCCTCTTGACAAATCACTCTCAAATTACACAACTAAGAAGAGCCTGAAACTCTTGGTGAAGTGACTGGGAACAGTGGCAAAAGCTGAGGCTCAGTGTCTCTGGGAGTTGACATAGGAGATGGATGCAAGTAAAAGCCTTTCTCAGCAATAGCTTTCTCTTCCTCTGATGAATTCCCTAAAGAAGGTGAAGACTTGTTGAAAGGGTCTTCATTTAATGGTGTAACTGGGCTACTAAGGGCTAGCTTTGGGAAGTCAAGCAAGCTTGGGGACAAGATCTCCGCATTCCTGGGTGAATAAAAAGCACTACAACCGCCGTTGCTTGTAACACTGGAAGGAAGAAAAGTGTTGATCATGAGGTTGTTTTTCAGGTTACTGTTCCTTCTCTCATAAAGTTTGAAATTTTGTTTCTTGGGTGAGTTGGTTTTGATGGGAGGTATAGGAAAAGATGATTTTGATGGCAATGGTGGATCTTGCTGCTGATGATGATGATGATGGTGCTGGTTTTGTTGTTGTTGTTGTTGTTGTGTTGGAGGCTTTGAGGAAGCTTGTTTAGCAGTTTCGGATGAGCCAGTGAGCATTTGGACAACCTGCTTGAAATTAGTTGTGTCAGCTTGGACAAAGGTTGTAGGGTAAGGGTTGGCCTGATCAGATCTGGAGATAGGAATTGGAGTTAAAGGTGGGGTTTGAATTTGGACAACCCCATTGTTGCCGCTGCTGTTGCTGTTGTTTTTTCCATTGGCATGTGGGGAGTTTAAAGGAGATGATGACGATGATGATGATGGGAAGTTCAACTTCCTTGTTGAATTCTCCATTAATTGATGGGTTGATGATCTTTTTTTAGCACCACCACCCTTCCCCCAACCCTTCAAACAGGAAGACAACTTCTAGGAGGGGGTCTGTTTGGTTGGGAGAACAAACTAAGAGATGATGAGTGAAATACAAGACTTCCGATTGTTGAGAAGTGAGAATTGAGAATTGAGAAAGAAAGGCCTGCTTGCTTTGCTTATTTGTTTTGTTTTCTTGTGTTGCGGGCTGCCGCTGCCGCAACAAGGGGCTAGAGTTAAAGCTCCGTTTATTATTATAATTATCATACTTTTTTTAGGTAAAAAATTATTTTTTATAATAAATATATATTAATTTAAAATTTTTAATTTTTATGTATAAAATTATAATTTAATTTGATAATTTAAATTAAAAAATAAAAAATAAAATTTTTGTTATTTAAAAATTAATTTTTGAATACAAAAATTTTATTATTTTCATACTTTTAAATTTTTATTATTTTAAATATATATCTTTTTACATTTTAATTCTTAAGAATATTTTTTTACAGTAATAACAAATATTTAAAAGTTTTTATACCATATTTTCAATACACTTTTTTCATCAAAACTTTTTTCGACTTAAATATTTTCTGACAACAATACTAAACTAAGCTTTAATATGTTCTAATTCTCATTTTATTTCTCTCTTAATTTTTCTTGATTCTTATTTTATTTTTTTTTACTGATTTAGATTTAATTAGCAAGTGATAATAGAATTTATTTAATTATTATTTTTTAAAAAAATTATTTAATATTATATTTATTAAAATTCAAAAAAATATTAATTATATTTTTATAAATATACTTTAATAAAAAAAAGTTAAAAATGGCGTTTGTGTTTAGATTATTAAAGGGTATTAGTTAAATTTGGAATTTGCTTTTTGGACCATTGGCAACTATGTATGCCACCTACGGCAAAGTGTTGGAAAGACGTGAAGCAATATACGTACACATAGGTATGGTAAAAAAAAATTGTAATTATTATAATATCCTTTTAAAATTAATGTAAATAATTTTTAAAAATAAAAAAAATTAACTATACTAATTATTCGTTAAGTGAATATATTATATTTATATATATAAATAGTAATATACTTTTAGATGTAGATTTGTATTTATATATGTTGTGTGTGGCTTTGGACATTATTGACTTCAGAGCCCTGATTACACAGACAGTTGTGTTGATGGGATTGCAGATGATGATGACACTGACGGGAACTTTTTTTTGGCCTTTTATTGAACCAATTTTGTAATTGTTGACATATTTCAGGCGCCCTGAATTACAAGCTCCAATGCAAATTGCATATGCATTTTATTTTATATTTGATTCTGTCAAACGTGAACTCATGCGGGAATTCAATAAATTTGATAATTTTATATATAATAAAAATTTTAAAAATAATAATATATTTAATAAAATATAAAATAATATAATATATTTAATATACATCATATTTAAATTTAAAATTTTAATAGATTTAATTATTTTATGTTATATAAAAAATAAATTGTAAAATAAGATACCCATACATAATAAAAAATTTTAAAATTATAATATATTTAATAAAATATAAAATAATAAAACATATTTAATATATATTTAAATTTAAAATTTTAATAGATTTAACATTTTACTATATATAAAGAACAAAATGTAACATACTTATATATATATATATCCTGAAATTTATATTTTACTGGCGATATTCTCCTTAGATTTCAACGTGGGAAGGTTAAAAAAAAGAGAGAAGAAAAAAGGTGTAATAGTAATTTTATATTTTTTTAAAGTACTATTTCTTTTTAAGAAAAAAGGCAAATGGAAGCTTGATATTATGCTTATATTTGATGAATGCATATTATATATATATATTGTTGAAAAAATGGAGCTCGAATCTCTTTTTACATTCAAAGAGAAAAGCATATCAAAGAATGTCAGAAGGAGTTTGTGCCACAAATCAACATCAAAGGAACACAAAGAGATGGAATTTGTATATTAAGAGAGAGAATAGGATTAATGAACAATTTTTTTTTTAAAAAAAAGGTTGATTCTTTTATATATTTCTTATTACTCTAAATATTAATCATGATAATTTATATATATACGTGCCATATATATTATAATTTTTTATTTAATTAAATTTAAAATATTATATATTTATATAAATTTTAATACATTAATTATATTATACATTTATATTTTTTTTAATTATTTTTGTATAATTTTTTCATATTATGTATTATGTTTTGTTCAGAATTATATGATCTACTAAAAATATATCTTGAACTAATGTTGAAGACCTAGCTTGGAGTACATTACTTGATCCCTTGAGTAATTCAAATATATATATATATATTGAAGATAAGATAAAATAAAATTTTATGAAGAGAACCAAGAGATGGGACATATAACAAAGTGGACCAAAAACTAAAAAAAAGCCCTTGTGACATCATTTCATGACTTCTATAACTTGTCTTTTGATAAACAAACCGAACAATTTGTTATATCATAAACCAAATACTAACCTTTTTTTCTAAATGAATCTATTCTGATTCTCATTTTCATGATGGGATCGATCGAGTTTTCAAATTGTTGCATCTATATATTGGCATGGGGTTCTTGGTTTAATTAGAAGAAAATAAAATCACTAATATTTTTTGTATAATAAAGGTTTTTATGTTAATATTTTTTTTTAAAAAATTATAATTGATATAATAACTCTACATTCCAACATTTTTAATTTTCTATACTCATAATCTTTATTCTCAAAGAGCATGATTTCGATTTGTTTCAAATAAAAATTTTATATAATAATTCTTTAAATTCAATTATATTTAAACATAAAAAGGGAATAAAGAAAGAAAGAATCCAATTCTCATGTATGATGAGAAAGGCAATACTATGTATATGTGTGTGTGTCTGTGTGTGGAGAGGGGTAAAGAAATAGTGGGGGACCAGAGTTCCATTATACAAACACAGCAATGCTTCTTGGTGAAAAGGGATCAAATTCTTTACCTTTCAAAACCAAAATCATTGTAGTCTAGATTGTGGAGTGCCTAACATACACCAATTATGCATAAAAGAAAAAAATAAATTGGATTAAGTTGCTTTAAGTAGTACAATCCTCCGTTAAAGCACAACCAACAAAACATGAAAAATAAAAAAATTACCAAAAAAAAAAAGTCTTTCATCCATCATAGAATATCATTAGGGCTTTCATGCTCACAACTTCTCATCATATCCAACATATTCTTCCATAAAAAAATCAAATTCTTAGTTTAGTTCAATTGATTCATGCAATCACTTTTCAAAATTAACATTGAGCTAAATTCGAATCTTGGTAGCTGCAATCTTGATCGCTCATCCATCATAGAATAGCATTGGTGTTTCATGCTCACAATTATGTACCATATCTAGAAATTTCCTCCAAAAAAAAAAAAACATAATTGAGCTTGAAACTTAATTTAATTAATTCATATAATCATATTTAAGAGTTAGATCTCACGTATCTTAACTCAAATCTCAGTATTTAACTATTTTATCTTAAAATTGAAAAGGGGAAAATGAAGGTAAAAGGAAAATAAAGAAGTTTGTTGTTAGTAGGTATATGAAAGGACATGGATTTGAATGAGCACCAAACAAAAGTATGTTCATTCGGCTTCAGCCAGCAAGTGTAATGAAATTTGGTTTTTGCATATATTCCTAAGTCTTGGAGACAAGTGTCCCTTTCAGTCCGAGTGTCAAAATGCCTGTCAATGCAGTTGAAAGTGTATACTAGTGGGCTACAAAACTTTGTCATCTTCTCGCTCCTTTGCTCTACTTTCTTTTCCCTTTTATCTCTCTCTCACCGCTTACTTTTTTGCTCAAAATTTCTTAACATTCAATTTAGAATTTTCGTTTGAATTGCTTTGTAGTTCTCAAAAACATGATTAGATGTGGCAAATGAGTAGGTTGGTAGGGTTCCATATTCCAACATTTTGGTTCAAATCAAATTTTAAGTTTAAATTATTTCGAATTTAATTTTTTTAATTTAAATTTTTAGGTTTAATTTTTTTTAATTTAAGACGAATTTGGATCGGAGTTAATTAGGTCTTTTTTAAATTATATGAAAGATATTGTTTTTTACTATTCAGACTAAGTTTGAATTTGGATTTTTTATAATTCAAATTATTTTGGGTTTAAATTTTTTTAATTCAAATATTATTGTATTTAAGTCTTTGATTTTTTTAATCAAATTAAATTTAAATAAATTCAAAATTTTTTCGAATAAATATTCGAACCCAATTCAATTTTGTCACCTCCATACATAATTGCTTTTAGGATTCAACTAATGATCATCTTAGCTTTAATATTACCTCAAAGGTCCAAAAAAAACAACTTAAAAAAAAAAACCAAATTGTAATAATTCATAAGTTTAAGACACAACCAAAGGTAATTACAAAAACATCTCTATCTAGTATGTACTTACAAGTTACAACTCATCAAGCCTTTAACAAAGAAAATTCCCAGAAGCTAGCAATTGTCAAATTCATAAAAGAAACATATTGAAAGAAGTAAAAAAAAAGAAGTGCAAATATAAATTAAATCTTGTGTACCCTATTCCAAAGTGAACTCGATATCATTTAATAAAATAAAATGAAATTAACTCATTATCACCCTTCATAATTAGCTGTTGAATTATTTTTTTTAAAGTAATGTTATGGATTAAGTTGATTTAATGATGTTGATTTTGATAATTTTATTATTAATTAACGAAAATTTGTAAATTAAGCATAAGAAACTTAGAAAAAAAATGTAAAAAAATAATGTTGGGTTTTGGTCGGCTTGACTAAATTAAAAAAAAAAAAATTGAGAATCTGGTTTCAATTTGGTGGTTTTTCTTACAGTGGAATAGTACCAACTTTTTATTTATTTATTTATTTATTTATTGAGAATCCTACTTTCTATTTAATTTTTGCCTAAACTTTGTTGGGACCGCCAAACATGGTCTTGTTTTTGTCTCTCACCGTCACTCTCAAAGTAGAGCCAATATTTTTTAGCTTCATCTTTTAGTTAAGAAACCGGCCACTTAAATTCCAAATCAATTATATATATA
>JAQSVH010000001.1:11950671-11973527 GCA_029448705.1 Adansonia digitata | reverse complement strand
GACGTTAGATATGTTTATGTTTAGAATTTTAAGTCATTGATCATCTTTTACAATAATATTCTTTTGACTTTTGTTTCTATAAAATATTTATTAATTTAAATATTACAGTGCATCTTAGATGACTAACTTCAGTATCTCTCGGACCTTCATATGTTTGTATAGCCTAGAAAAAATTACTCCCCTCCCAAATATGCTTAATATCATAGCATCGAATATACGTTAGTAACCTATTTGAGCTAGTAGACTTAGGTTTAGGGCAACTTGGACTTTACAAACTGGCTGTTGTGGTACATAGTTAGACAAGTTCTAGTTTATAAGTTATCTAAATTTTTAAAAATTAATTAAATTTCATTTCTTTCAAACCAAACTGTAAAATTTAATTGGTCTTAGCTATTTTCTTTCTTTCATGGCAAAGAACCTTTTAGTTTTTTTTAATTGTAAAATAATCATATTCAAATATGAAGCTCAAAATCACAATTATTCAATCATTTTGATTTATGTTCCCTTTGACCCTTTAAAAAATCATAGCAAAAAGCCCCCCTCATTAGCTTTTCTTGTTGGTTGATTTTGAATATATATTATTCAGACTCATGAGCGGTGAGTGTTCGATATTAGTATGTTTGTGATATGTATATATTCAATTTTTTTTTAAAAAAATTCATCTATTTAGATAATCATATCTTTATACTCGTCTCATCACAAAAGTCAGAGGTATTGATGAAGATTAATAATAGTTCCCAAAAAATGAAAAATCCGTTCTTTAAAGATTTGTCTCTAACGGTCAACCTCTAAAACTATGTCTCTAAAAAGTTTTAGAGATAATATTTATCTCTAATATTATTAAATTCAAAATGAAATAACTTTTTTTTTATTATTTTCTTATCTAATTCTAAAAGTCTCTTATTTTGTAATGTTCAAATATGCATCAAGTCTAGTACTTAAAAAAATTGAAAACTTTATTTCATAGTTTTTTTTTTTTTCTCCCTATTTGACCGTCTTCATTTCATAGTTTAAGTACGCTTGCAACAGCAGAGTCCAAAAGCTAACTACTTCAGTTTATTACCTCAGGCACTTTGGTGACTTAGCCGGTAAAAGAATGGAACTTATGTTTACTAAACCAGAGATTGAAACTCCTTCTGGCATCAAGGCAAGATCTGTTTCAACCAGTATTTACACACAAAGTTGGTTTAGAAACATTGTGCCAAAGCTTTACACAAGCCCAATTGAGACAATCTTTTGCTCAGACACCAACCAAAGCCTGTACTGTCAATTACTTGTTGGCTTAATACAGCGAGATCAGGTTGTCTCTGTTGGCTCAATCTTTGCATCAACAGTTCTAAGATCCGTCAAGTTTTTAGAAGATTACTGGAAAGAGATGTGCTCCAACATAAAAACAGGTCAAATAAGCGATTGGATCACTGATTCTGGATGCAGAAATGAAGTATCATTGTTAGTGAAGCCTAATCCAGAATTGGCTGATTCGATTGAAAACATCTGTGGGTGTAAATCATGGGAAGGAATAATCAAAAAGCTTTGGCCTAAAGCAAAGTATATCTGTGGGATTACTACAGGCGTTATGAGTCAATATACTTCAGCACTTGATTTCTATGGGGGAGGGCTACCTTTGGTTTCAGGCTTTTATGCTTGCTCGGAAGCCATTTGTGGTATCAATTTAGAACCTCTAAGCAAACATTCTAATGTCTCTTACACCTTTATCCCCAATATGGCTTACTTTGAATTTCTTCCCGTGAAGAAAGATAATGTGTCTGATCATCATGAATCTATAGAAATGAAGAGCGACAATGAGGAAATTGAACCTGTTGATCTTGTTGATGTAAAGTCTGGTCAATTTTATGAACTACTTGTCTCAACTTCTACAGGTAAAATTTCCATCTTCAAGTTTCAAACATTTTATCTTACTATTTTTTTAGGTAGCATAAAATAAAATAGAACGAAGCATAATCACTTGTCGCAACTAAAGATTTAAATAATAATTATAATATGATGTTACCGTCAATATTTTATAATTTTATTTTTTTTGTTAATACTTATCGTTGATATTTATTGCAATAAATATAGTACGACAGAAAGTGCATTAACGACCACAATTTAATTCTTTGGTCACGACTTCTACAAGTAAAATTTCCGTTTTCAACTTTAAATCCAATATATACCCCAATCTTTTCATCGAATTCCATGTACTAATTATATATTTTACTTCTTATATAAATTTTTCAGATAATGTTCTAATACTGTCTCTTAACTTCCTTGATTTTTTTTCTTTTTTTTTTTATCAGGATTATATCGATACAAAGTTGGGGATATTCTTATGGTGACTGGTTTCCACAACTACACACCTCAATTCCAATTTGTGGAGAGGCAAAACGTTATTCTAAGCATTGATGCGGATAAAACAAGCGAAGCAGACCTCTTAAAGGCAGTAACAGAAGCAAAAACTCTTCTCGATCCGCTCGGCTTCACCTTGACGGGGTACACTAGCTATGGGGACACTTCTTCCATACCAGGTCACTATGTCTTGTTTTGGGAGCTTAAGGTGAAAGAAGGCAAAAATATCAAAGTGATTGATCCTGAGATAATGGTGGAATGTTGCTCTAGAATGGAAGAGTCATTGGGTTATATTTACAAAAGCTATAGGAAGGAAAATGCAATTGCAGCTTTAGAGATTAGGGCAGTAGAAGAAGGAACTTTTGATGCACTAATGGATTACTATGTCGCCCAAGGAGCTTCCATAAGTCAATATAAGGCACCTACCTGCATCAAATCTAAGGAAGCCATAAAAATTTTAGATTCCAAAGTGATAGGAAAGTTCTTTAGCCCCAAAAAACCATTGTAATATTGCATCATTCTAGTATATGTTGTATGAAAAGACTCAAAACTAGTATTGGGAGGAAATTAGGCAATGTCCTTGTATCTGCAATTATCTGTCGGAACATTTTCGAAAAAATGCCACATAATTTATATGTGATAAATAAGTGAATAGTTATGTCTTAAATAATTAAATAGTTATCTCTTAATCATGTATGAAGAAGTGTATTTCTTATTTATTAACTAAGTTTTTTGAGACTATCCAAATAAATATCTATTCAGACAATGCGATTTGTATAAAGAGATATCTATTTGCTTCTAAATATAACTCCTCCGGTTTTGGAAAGACTAGATAGAAAACAACAAAGGCTAGATAATGGTCAGCTTATCAACATGAACTATAAAACCCTCTCAAGTTTTTTGACTTTTCAAATTTTCGATAATTTATTATTATTATTATTATTATTCTGCTAAACACTTAGTGGATTTTGTTAATATAAAATGCAGTTAATCAAGTAACTCCTTTTACATATCAAATTATTAAAAAAATAATAATGAATAAAATCTTAAGAAAAAAGCATTGTTGTACGCCTTGAAATCATTTTTATTTATCATTTTTTTCTTTATCTCGTTTAGTAACATTAATTATCTATGAGAACTAGCTTTTACTTTGTTCTAAAGTAGTTAGCCATTCCAATTAAAAGACAAAACAATACAAAATTGGTTTTCTTGACTAAAAGTGTCTTTGAAAAGGTAGACGATGATATGAAATAGCTTGATCCTAGAATAATGATAAAATTCTGCTCTTCAATAGAAGTGTCACCTATATTATAATTTAGAATCCATAGGAAGGAGACTACAATTGCAGCTTTAGATTCTGATAGTAAAACATAAAACGTTTTTATTATATATATCAAAAGAATCTTTCATTAATCTATACAAAACACTAACGTTACGTTTAGTTTATTAGAATGAAATAGAACTATAATAGAATAATTATTTTGTGAAAATATAATAGAATAAGAATAGAATGGAATAACTATAGCAGTGATTTAGTTTAATAGAATAAAACAGTATGAGATTCGAATCATTGACAAAAAAGATTTGAATCCCCTAAAATAATTTTTTATTCTACTTAAAATCAAAATAGCCATTCAAAGGGGTCACTAGATGACTATTCAGTAATTTCGTAGAATAAGGACGTAATCGACTATTTCACGAAATAACTGTTCTATGAATCAAACAATCGCATTATTGTAATGCGCTAAATATGCCCATAATAAAATCCTATTACAGCTAACCAAATGTGTTGTAAGTTGTATCCTATATATCATCTGTGTTGAAATTGGTTTTATGAAAATGTGATCTGTTGGACTTTTAGTTTTAGTGGCTAAGATCAAATATTAGAATTTTCAATCATCAAAAATAAAAATAAAAATTCTAAAACATGATTAATGGGCACTTAAGAGGCTATTAAATGTGGGATCCACTTATAAAAACTTTGTTGGATTTTATACTCTAATAATATCAACCGAAGCAATATATACGCAATGAATCTTCATTTCATTCACCCTTTTATCAACCTATTGCTCCCATGTCTGTTTTTATCTTCATTCAAACCAAGTTCTTTGCTTATGATCAAGTTACTAGGCAGTGGGAATACATTCAATCCTGCAGGCGCAACTAATGCTATAGTATTGTAAACCTGATAAGAGTTTGGATGTTGATCTTTGGACATTCTAAGTGTGGGCATATTTGTCACCCCATAAAGGATCTTAGGAGATGTGTACCAAACATTTTATGATATCTGCCAGGAAATACAAGGATTTCCAGTTACACTGAACTCAAAACTTAGTCTAATTGATTTATGTAACCTTCTTTAAGAGACAATATCCAGCAAATTTGAGATTTAAATATCAATATTGATAATTCCTAGTATCACATCAATAAGGATCTAGGTTAATGTCTCCCTAACATTGTGTTCGAGTAAATCTTTGGATGGGCAATGATGCTGTTGACGTTTAACTTCTCAGAGAAACCGGAGATGTCTGAGGCAACACTTTTAAGTTTCGTAGGAGTGACCAAGCAGAGAAATGGAAATAGGATGGGATTTTACAGCAATAAAATATGCAATTTGTTATATTTTCCTTTTTCTTCCTATCAAAGCAATTATTTTCATCCCTTCTTGTTTGTCTTTCAGTCTTGATTAGAACCGAGGATTAATCAAATGTGAGTATGCATCTTACACACATATATTTAATTTATTTTTATTTTTTATATATTTAATAAATTGACTCTTCATACTCTCGTATTTCAAGTATGTATAGAATATAAATTCTTTGATAACGCATCAGATATTATTATTTATATATTTTTATAATTAAATTTAAATAATAAAATTTTTTATTACGTGAACATAAGTCAAACTAGATCAACTCAAATCATGAAAATTTAAATCTAAACTCAATCCAATACAAGTTGATTTGTCAACCCGCCCCACCTTTAAATAAGCCTAAGAACAACACTGCTTTCAAACCAATTGCTTCTTTGTATTATATACCTCTAAATTAGCAACAGTTCAAGAAAAAAAATTCTTCAATAGGTCAAGTAACATTTAATACAGCTTTGAATGGTATATATTTCTACAAGCATTTGGTTCAGCTTCCCAAAAAAAAAAAAACGAAAAAAAGAACAGAAAGCAGTAATTGCTGGGCAGCTAATGACTAATGATGTAGTCGAATTGCATGCATGCCGATACTGTACACATAAAGAACTTCAGTGGATAAAATAGTTTATATTACTTGATTTATACATAATTTTTTTTATAATAAAGATCGTAGTTTGAAAATAAAAAAATAAATTAATTTTAATTTTAAATTTATTAAATCAACTCTTAAATCTTCAAAATAATTACAGGAGCTGATTGAACCAATCCTCAGATCTTTAATAAAAGCCTTTTTTTTCCCCCTCTATTTTGGCAGTGAATAGAGTTAGTTTCCAAACTGTATTAATCACATAAAAATTTGCTTGATTTTGCTTACTTTTTTCCCCAAATTTTAGTCTTTTTAAGGGAAAATTAGCTTCAATGGAAAGTTCTAAATATAGAAACTAGCCTAGCCTTTGTCAAACAAGTGAAATAAACAGCTAACCTGAAAGCCATCTTCTACTTGCATCTTAACTGGGACAAATAATGAACCTATTGGCGGTTGATGATTGTCTGGTGCAAAAAAAAAAAAAAAAAAGAAAAAGGCTGTTGGGAGTCATACAACGACAAAATAGGAGCCTTTGAAAGGGAAAAATTGAAGTAAATCTTCACATTTTCTTTGCCCTGTGTTTTTTTCCTTTTAACTTCATTTCAATCATAATCATGGCAAAAGTCTTACTTTTCCAGTTTAGCCTGCTTTACGTGTTCCCATTTGTTAAGAACTCAGATAACTGATCATGTATCTGAAACAAGGAAAAGACTGCAAAAAAATAAATAAAAACTAAATTACTCATTAATGTAATTTTAATCACGAATATCATAAATATTATTATAATTATTATTTTAAATATTAGTAATAAAAAGATTAAAATTTTAAAATATTAATTATAAGATCGGGTTACAACTGATATTTATATATTGCTTACCAAATCAAATTTAAATGACAAAGACTGCTGAGACAGATCAAACCAGAGTGAAAAAAACAGGTGGTGGTAGTTAAGCAATTAAAGAAGAAAATGGCGTTTTTAGTTAGGGAAATTGTTGTTGACAGCAGTTAAAATAAGATCAAGAAAAAAATAAATTTAAGATACAAAGCATTGCTATTTTCAATTTTAAGATATTTCTTTTAATTGCAATTCTACTTAAATTTCGGTGTAGAAAAGTAAAAGGATTAGTGGCTCCATTATTGTAACATCTTGTTTGATTTTTTTTGGGGGGGGCTATTTTTATGATATAAAAGCTTGTTTGTCATATAATTAATTAATAACTAATTTAAAATTTAATTTAATTAATTAATATAATTATATTAATTAAAAGATCACATTTACCGAATTCATTACTCGAATTTTAAATTTCGATCATATTAATTTCAGTATTTACAATCTATTTTTCTATCCTAAATTCATTCGTAAAATAAATGTATATATATTAATTAACAACTGCTAAGTTTTGGATAGTGAGAGTTTCAAAGACAAAGCATTCTTACATGGTAACACAACCTACCCAAATTTTCCTAAAAGTAAAATGTGTAAAAATTTTCCACTAAATTGGACTAAGCTGGTTCATTATTAAATGCAACCAAAAAGTCTTCATAGTGCAAGACGAGCCTCCTTCACTTTTCTGGAAAACAAAAAAATCATCTTTCCCTTCATCTTTTGCTGTACAAACTCAATTATCGAAGAAAGAAATAAACATTCTTACAGCAAACTTAATAGCTGTACTAATCTTAGTGTGGTAAAAAATTTTAGTTAGACTCATAGTTTGAAGGTACTTAAAATTCAAGAATTTCCTTCATTGATATCCTTTCAGCAGAATATAGCTACCAACGCCAAGCTGACTTAGTTTTGATTGTACGCAGAGGAATCCTTAGTCACTCAACATAAGATTTGATATAAGTGTTAGATACGGTTATATGTTTAATATAGATATATTTAATTTTTAATTTTTTTTATTTTTAAAAAATTTTTAAATGATCATATATCATATTTAAATTTAAATCGGATACAAAATCAGACTTAAATAAAAATCTATGGCAAGTTTTCTCGTGGTATCGATTTTTCCCATATAATCTATCGGAATTGGTATAGTTTTCTTATTTTTATAGTTTTAATTACCAAGCCAAAATTCAAGAAAATTTAAGAAAGAAGATGTTGAAAAAAAGAGCTTTACCATAATCAAAGGGAGATAAAATCATACAACTGAAGAAAGATCCTCTACCTTTCTTTCTTTTTTCACTCAAATTCAGCCAAAGCCCATTAATCCTCTTGACAAATCACTCTCAAATTACATAATCACTTTTCTTCTTCTTCTTCTTCTTCTTCTTCTTCTTCTTTGAATTGTTAAGAAGAACCTGAAACTCTTGGTGAAGTAAGTGGAAACAGTGGCAAAAGCCGAGGCTCAGAGTCTCTAGGAGTTGACATAGGTGATGGATGCAAGTAAAAACCTTTCTCAGCTATGGCTTTCTCTTCCTCTGATGATGAATTCCCTAAAGAAGGTGAAGACTTGTTGAAAGGGTCTTCATTTAATGGCGTAACTGGGCTAAGAGCTAGCTTTGGGAAATCAAGCAAGCTTGGGGACAAGATCTCTGCATTTTTCCTTGGTGAGTAAAAAGCTCTATTAACACTAGAAGGAACAAAAGTGTTGATAATGAGGCTGTTTTTCAGGTTACTGTTTCTTCTTTCATAGAGTTTGAAACTTTGTTTTTTGGGAGAGATGGTTTTGATTGGAGGTATAGGGAAAGATGATTTTGATGGCAATGGTGGATCTTGTTGCTGTGATGTAGGTTTTGGGGAAGCTTGTTTAGCAGTTTCTGATGAACCTGTAAGCATTTGGACAACCTGCTTGAAAGAGGTTGTATCAGCCTGGACAAAGGTTGTTGGGTAAGGGTTGGTTTCAGATCTGGAGATTGGGACTGGTGTTAATGGTGGGGTTTGAATTTGGACAATCCCATTGTTGCCGCTGTTGTTTCCATTTCTATGCGGGGAGTTTAAAGGAGATGATGATGATGATGACGATGATGGGAAATTCAAGTTCCTGCTTTCTTGCATTAACTTTGTTGAATTCTCCATCGATGGCTGATTTCTCTTCAGCAACCCTCAACCCTCAAAGAGAAAACTGAGAAAGAAAATTGGAAAACTGTATTGGGTTTTGTTTGGCTGGAGGAGAAAGAAAAGAAGATGAGTGAAATACAAGGCTTAATTGATGACAATTGAAGCTTAATTTCTTATTTGTTTTGTTTTCTGGTGCTGTGGTAGGACCATAGGGGTTGGAGTTAGTCTATTCTCTTTCTCTCTCTTTACACTTTTTTTATTACTTTCTTTCCATATTCAACTTCTTGTGCTTATTTTTGGGGTTTGGAAATTTAGATTACTTTAATATAGATAGAAAAATATAAAAACTTAATTTAATTTAATTAATTTATACAAATATTTCTAAAAAATAATATTTAAAATAATTAAAATTTTAATTTTAATATTTATTTTTATTTAATTCAGATTACATCTGTGATTTTTGTTGTACAATAAAAGTTATAAAATAATTTGGTTTCTGAGTTGGGATCATTAAAAAGATACAAGGGTTATTGGTTGAACATGGAATTTCTTTTGTCCATTACCCAGTAGCATATATGCCACCCATGGCATAGTGTTGGAAAAATATGAATATATATATATATATATATGAGATATAAATATGTGGCATTGGGAATGGGGCATTGACTTCTGAGCCCTGACTGTATAGAATCTTGGATTGATGGGATTGGAGATGATGGGAATATTTTTGATTGAATAAATTTGAAATTATTTAGCAATATGAAATGCAAAATTGAAAGATGCATTTTTAGTGGGGTGTGTTTCTTCCATTAGATTTTGATTCTGTCAAATATGAGCTCATGCCTTAAGGATTTCTTCTTTCATACTTCACTAACATGGTCTTCTTGGTGAATCCATGAAATTTCAACATGGGAAGGTTAAAAAAGGAAAAAAAATTCCATCTACTTGATAATGAATAAAAAAATTGGATTGAAAGTTAGATCAATAAATTTGATGGTTCAATTAAAAATAAATTAATTGTTAAAAATATGATTTTGGTATTAAATAAATACTAAATATAGTAAATGGTTAAAAATATGAATTTGTTTTAATAGTATTTTTTTTAATATAACTAAAAGATTAAAGATTTAAATCTTATCATTTATAAAAAAAATAAAAATAAAATTAATTTTTTATCCATTTACTTAATCACTGATTCTTCGATATTAAATTAAATTGAACAAACCTTTAATTTTGAATTGAAGTAATCTGATTTTTTTTTTCAATTCTAGTTAATACATATATTTTTATAAATTAAAAATTCAATTTTTTTTCAAAGTAAAAATAACATTTTGAGTAATGTGAAAAAGAATTTGTGTCACAAATCAAATAATTATGAAATTTGTATGGTTGGGGGGAATAGGATTGATTCTTGCATATAATAACTTGCAATTTACGATTATAATTATATATATATATATATATCTTGAAGTAACTTAGGAGACTTAGCTTAAAATATTACTTGATCCTTGTCTTGACTGCAATCAAATATAACATTCTACCAATTACTTATTTATTTATTTTAAGAAGAAGAAGAAGAAGAGATATAATTTATGAAGAGAACCCAGAGAGGGACATATTACAAAGAAGATCAAACTAAAAAAAAAAAAAAAAATTCTCTGACATCGTTTCATGGTATCTATCACTTGTCTTTTGATATATCAAAGGAACAATTTGTTATGTCATAAGCCAAAAAAAAACACAATTATAATTATTTTTGGTTTTTTTTTTTTGGCTTAAAATACTAAATCTTTTTCAAAATGAATCTGTTCGGATTCTTATTTTCATGATTGGATCCCTTTTTCAAATTTTAGCATTTATATAATATTAGAAAAAAAAAATCTACCGGTGGTGAAGTTGAGTCAAGTCAGGGCTCAAATTGTAAGAGATTAAGTTTGACTCAAATTTTGAGACTTGAAATTCGGTTTGAATTTGATCAAGTTTGATTTTTAAAATTTAATTCGAAATAAAAATTGAACTGTTTAAGTTCAATCGATTAAGCTTGATTAACTCATTTATCTAGAAGAAAGAGCTTAATTATTATGCTCAACTTCAAACTCAATTGTTCATACTCGAGCTCGAATTTAAATTAAAATTTATTAATACTAATTAAAAATAAAAAATATATATTTAAAAATATAAAAGCTTTATTAAGTTTGCAAGCTATTTAAATCAAGTATTAGAATACTCAAATTCAGATGACTCAATAGCTTAAGATCAACTCAACAATGACAAACCCAAATTAGAATTTTTTTCAAACCGAATCCAAGTAACTTATGAGTACATGTATTTCATTTACTCTCCTAATTGTCACATATCTATTTAATATTCTAACTTTAGCATTTGGTTGTTGATTGTGTGCTTGATTTTTTATGCTCAAAAAACGTGATTCGAATGGAACTTGGGCTTAATTTCAATTGAGTTATAAATTATTTTAAAAAAATCACATTTAGTAATTTTTCAAATCTCAATAATTTTTTATTTTATCCTCAAACTACCATCTTCTTTAAAAAAAAACATGATTCAAATTCTCTGTTTATTTTTATTCTTGTTGCACAAAACAAATTACATATTGAGAATAGAAAATAATTGTATAAACCAATTGAGCTAAACTCTAAATTCTTAAATTTTTTTTATTCCAATATATATACACACACTAGCTCGATAAACTCATTTATTAAATTTAAAATTTCATCATTGATATATAAAATTGTTTTGGAACCAAAAAAAGGGACAGACAGAATCAAATTCTCATGTATAATGGGAAATAAGATATATATTATGTATAGTGGGGGACCAAAGTACCATTACAAACGCAGCAATGCCTCTAGTTGAAAAGGAATCAAATTCTTCATGGTCTAAGATTGTGGAGTGCCTAACATATTCCAATTATGCAAAAAAAAAAAAAAAAAGCATTGGATTAATTTGCTTAAAATCGTACAATTCTCCATTAAAGTGCAACAAATAAACCCTAAAAATTTAAACAAATATATGTATCATATCATATCATATCTATAATAGAATATCAATAGGGCATATGCTTATAAGTTCTTTACCTATCTATCGAATTCCTCAAATCTGCCAAAGTTTTGACTTTGAGACCTTTTCATTCTCTTGTATTTAGTGTCTCCATTCCATTTTTACCTAAATTTATTCTCTCTTCAATCTGAATGTCGATATGATTATATATTGATCATTTATAATGTCATACATTGGTTCAGTTTTATATTAGATTTATTAGAATATATTTTAACTTGGTCGAAGATTTTATTATTTTGAAGGAATTGAAATTATACCTCTTTTTAAATTTCATTCAAGAGTTTTTATTTGCTTTTAACAATCCTTTAAGGGCCTAAAATTTTTGACAAATTACTTTTCTTTACAAGTTTATTTTTTTCGGTACATTTATTTTAAGTTTATTTAATACATTGCTTTTAAGAAAAACATTTGACTTCAATATAATTAATTTTATTTGTGGTTTTTTATAATTAAAAATAGAAAGTTATGTCAAAGCTCAAGATAGAGGCTTGAGATCCCAAGGAAATAGAAGACATTTAAAAGATAAAATAAAAGGAATGTGTATATTTATTCAAATTTTAGGTAAAAATTTTGTATATCACCACTCTTATCAAAATCACTTGTTGAAATTACCATTATATATTATAAAATTATAAGGCAAATTGAAGAAGTAAACTCCCTCTAACACTCATTTAGGGCTTGTTGGGAATTTTTTTTTCAATTTTTTATTTTTTATGTTTCCCAAAGTTTTTATTTTCAATTTATTAATGAAACTTAAAACACATTTAAAACATATATAGTTATTTTGTTGCACTAATTTGAAAAACAATTGTACATAAGTCAAAGTGGTGGAGCTTGCATAAACAGAGTTGTAAAGGTTTGAATCTTTATCTTTGCAATTTTCTTTTTTTTTTTTTTAATTTTTTGTTAGAGTGGTAAAGTTTGTTTTTGCTTTTGGTTTTTGAAAATAAAACTACCAAACACATTTCGTCTATAATTTTCTAGAAAATGAAAACAAAAAGCAAAGCAAAAACATTCCCAAATAAACCCTGAATTCTATCATCTAGAAACTGATATTGCTATTTAAAGTCTAAGCAAGGGGTGAGAGTCCAATGCAAATCATTGAACAAATGGATATTTAAAAAGAAATATATTAAATGTTCATAAATGAAAATTACAAAGGATGGTGATGAAAGATTATAATTTTCTACAAAAAATGAAAACAAAAACTTTACCAAACAAACCCTTAATTTTAGCCTAAAATAATGAATAAAAAAAGCCTTTAAACTTTACAATTTTATCTTAGTAAACCTTTGCACTTCTATTATATTCAAATAAGCCCTTAACTTTTAATTTTTAGCTAAATAAACTCTTAACATTTAATTTGTACGTAAGCAAGTCCTTATCTTAAATGAATATTTTATTTTATATAAGGGCTTATTTAGATAAAATCAAAAGAATACGAGCTTATTTGAGTACAATAAAATATAGACTTAATCAAGTAAAATTATAAAATTTATCGGCTTTTTTATTAATTTAGGCTTTTTTTTGTAATTGAATTAGTTTAACCTTAATTTTATCATCTAGAAAATGATATTTCTATTTAAAGTCTAAATAAAGGGTGAGAGTCCAATGCAAAAATTGAACAAATGGATAATGTTGAAAGGAGATATATTAAATATTCATAAATGAAAATTACAAAGGATGGTGATGAAGGATTGAAAGGAAAGACAATTTGAATTTTGGTAAAAAAATAAAATAAAATAAAATAAGGTTTGAAACAAACAAAAGGAAGAAAGTTTCTTGGTTGGTGAGTAATTTGTTTGGATCTAAAATAAACATTTTGATTGAGAAGTGAAAGGTGGGGGAACTTGACTTTTGTGTCCTATCTTTTGATTGCAAAACGTAAAAAATAGAGGAAAAGAAAAAGGAGAATTTGTCCATGAGTTACGTGCTTTGTAAGTCAAAGTTGCAATGGCCCTACAATATTTTGCTTTCTTTGAATTACTCTCAGTAGTGACAATTATGGGTTATCATCATCCACATGAGAAAGAGGAAAAAGGAAAAGATAAAATGGAGGAAATGATAAGGAAAAGGGATGAAAGACAAGTAATATATATATATATATATTTCTTTTCCTTTCTCTAGTAGATTTCCACTTGCTCAATGATTTACATGATTGCATAAGAACGAAAAAGTTCAGCCAGAAGATAAGATTAGAAAATAGATTTTATCAGTGAAATTTTTAAATTTTATAAATAAAAATAAAAAAATAATAAAGTTTTTATATTAATATTTTTTATTATTTTTGTAATATTTTACGAGCGTATAATCTCATTAAATACGTTATTAAAATTTTTATATTTTATTAACAACGTATTAGATAATTTTCTTCTTAAAATTAATTGAAATCTTCTATAATTTGCCTATTTTAATATTGAATTTTATTTTTAATTGAATTAGCTGAAGTACCTAGAGTAGCTCTCATAGGTTGCTATAATACAGCCAATAAATTTATTTTACTTGGTCAATGGCAATCGGAAAAACGAGAATACGCATGCATCCCAATAAATTGTCAATTGTTTACTTGAACCACGTATTGATAGAGGAGTTTCATTCACTCTTACAGCTTAGCTGTTGACCTAATTTGTACTAGAAAGTAGTTGAAGAGGTAAACACTTTTTTCCGCAATCCATAAGTAAAAGTCCTTCGGTGATTACCGATTCTACTTGACAATTGCTCTCTATCGATGTTTAAAAAATTGAGTCGAAAATCAAATTAATAAGATTTTCGATCATCGGTTCAATCTTGAATTATACACTGCTCACCCCCACCCTAAGTATATAACTTTATCCTGTTGGAACAGATCTCTTCCATCAGAGACATTGGAGACAGAATAGGAAGTGGACCATTTATGATTCAAAGTTACAAGCAAGCTTCATCAATGATTTCACACATTGCTGTTGCTATAGCTGTCTTTCTTTATTTATTTATTTTTTTTTTTTTGTGTTCCTTTTTTGTGCTTCTCATAAAGTCAAAAAATTTTAATGCTGACATAATACACTGTTTGAATTTCCATTTAACTTAGCTATACTTTACAATAGATTTAGTATCATGTATATTCATATCAGTATTATTTTTATATTATAATTTGATTTAAAATATTATATATTTATATAAATTTTAATTTATTTATTATTTTTTGTGTAAATTTTGATTCGCTCATGATCTATGTCTATATTCATATTATGTTTTTTTCTTATTATTTCCTATTCTTTTATCACGTTTTAGGTAATTTTATATTATCATATTTAAAATTATTGAATTTATTCAATCCCATCATTTTTCCTCCTTTCATGGTAAAAGGAGAATAAATAAAGGATGGGGAGATAGGATGGTTGAATTGGCAAATTGATCAATCTAGAAAGTATGAATTCGTAAGTTCTCCCTTGATGTAAATTTTGGATTCTTATTTTACACAAATATAAAATTTTTTTTCTTTAAGTTCTAAATATATTTAGATGATTAAATATTTTATTCATATTCATCTATTTAGAAAATTTTAAAAAGCATAACTTGGTGAAGGTCTAAAGAAATGAACATTTAGAGAATTAAACAACCTATTTCCCTTGAATTTTGGCACTTTTATTATCTGATTACATAAATCCAAGGAATTCATGAAAGCTTTGGTTAATGGATCCTAATGAAGAATATTTAGTAAAAACTAAAGCCAAAGAACCTTTTTTTTTTTTTTTTTGTTAATGGATTTTTCCTGTAATAAATGCTCATTTTATCTACTCAGTAAACTGCAGGCCATGCTCATGGTTATGTATATTATGCTTAACAGGAAATTCAAATACGGATGTAATTAAGCTTTCTTATTTTTAATTATTATTAAAAAATTTTAGCATAAATAATCAATTTTTTTTTTATAAACGAATCAAGTAAATTCAAATAATTTAATTTTTATCTTGAATCAAATTCTAACTTTAACACATAAAACCCCATCAAATTCAAACCGATCTCAAAATTTTTACTGTTGAAAAACTTAGCTTAGTTCCCTTACACCCCTGAACCAAACTAACCCATTACAAAAAGAAGGAAAAAGATTATACAAAATCTAATGGAGACACATACGAAATTGTAAATCATTCTGAGTTTCTGACTCACAAATGTATATACAGTTACACAAACTCGCCATTGAAGGAAATTAAAGAGTTAGCTGATAACAACCATACAAATGGTTGATACCATTATCAAACATTTTTAAAGAAAATACACAAATGAAGTGTTTTTTTTGTTTTTCCCATTTTTTCACTAGAAGTGAAATCCTTTGATTGGATCATTATTTAAGATTGAATGACTGATCCAGTTCATGGAGAAACTAGTGGTTTCTGTTGTGTTCATCAGAGTGCTCGCGCAACATTTTTGAATTCAGTTAGGCAAGATTGAAGTACCTTGTGGCGATTCTGGAGAGATTGTCGCTTATTTTGTAGTACATCAATGGCGCCAGGAGCGACAAACATGTCCATGAATTTCTCATCATTCACGGCAAACAGATCCAAGCCAAGTTCCACCACAAGCCTGTCCCGGCTATCCAATTATAAAGTTATGAATTAACAAAGTCAATGATAGGATATGAAAATACGAAAAGGAAGAACAAGAAAGTATGAATGAGTATTTATTTTCAATCAGTTTTCTCATATAAACTGAAATGAAGGACCCATGTTGGTTCGGCTCTTTATTTTTCTTAATATTTGTGTCTGACACTTATATCCTACATATTTTCGAACATAGGTATGTGGAAATGATTCTCTAATAACCCCTCAAATACATGAAAAATTTTGAAAAATATTAAACATATCTATATCAGACACATACTCTTATTCAACACTCACATATGAGTCTGAGTAATATAATGAGGGGCAATAAAGTTAAGGGTATGGGAAGTGAAACCACTCATTGTATGTACCAACAAATTGATATGAAATATTGGAAATTAGTTGCAACGTTTTATGCGGTTAAATCAAGTTACATTCACATGTTCGGATGAATCTGATTCTTTTGGGGCCAAAGACAAAATCGATGTTACCCGGACTCGGAGTTTGTTTGACATAAGTATGCTCAAATTTTTTAAAGTTTTTTCATATATTTGGAGGATTATACCCTTGTACTAATATCTGAATATATGTCGAAAACAAATATTTTAAGAAAAATGAAGTGTCCTAGTGACATAAGACAGAACACACCATCTATTCCTGTATAACTAATTACTCACACCCCCAACTCCCCCACAAGGGAGAACTTGCCCCGAGGATGAATCTGACATTAATCTGGTCTTATGGTCAGTCAACTGTCGGAAATCCACCAATCTTGTACCCCTTTGAGCCTAAGGTGTAGATAAAAATAGAAATTAAAGAACTTACCATGGGATCAAAAATCCGGAGTTTAGAGTTGATGTCACACTGCGCTCAACAAGAACTTCACGTATCCGTGCAAAATGTTTTGCTGCTGATGAGCAGATTTCAGAGTACGCTGAACTTGATCTTGAGCCACTATCACCGTCACCAAATAAAAGATTACCGCCATGTTGAACTTTCATCAATTGTTCAGTATTTCTGTTGCCTGCCATTCTTGCTATACGCTTCCTTGGTCCAACTTCAATGCCATTTCCAAGCTCCTTCTTAACTCCAGCATATACTTCACATGGCTGGTCAGGAGATGGGGTCTCAGGCACCGTCATTTGGCATTCTCGGAGGGCTTCTCTAGCTTCAGTGCCTTTACCGGGAGTGTTTTGCTGGTCATTCTTTTCAGGAGCTATGTTCTCCTGATCTCTCATTGGCTCATCATATGATACATGTCCACCATCAGATAGTTCAAGGCCGAATGAAGCGGCTGAAGCTTGGTTATATTTGTAATATGAGCTTGAACTTGAGCAGAACCCTCCTTGAAAGCCATTCTCATAACAAACCTGAGAATATGGGCTCGTAACTGAATCAAGATGATGCCTAACTAGTTGCTTGCATTGTTTAGCCAAATTGTTCATAAAGCGATTGTACGCATGCCGTAAAGCAGCATGGTACCCAACATAGCCATCCATGTTTCCAGTTTTCCCCCCATCTGTGCAGTTAAAAGAAATAAATATGTAAATGATTGATTGAAACAGAGTTTGGCAATCAAATTGGAACAATCAACATTCCGAAAACCCCAAAATCCTCAAAGAATCGGCAGATTTTACCATGATTACCAACTGATCAGAGATTTTAACTATCATAAGCTCTCTACAATTGCCTCCTTAATGAGATGTATGAAGACCACATGAAAATGATGATGGCTAAAATATCTAATGTGATTTTGGTGTGCATTGAATTTAGACACTGCAAAAGCAGAAGGTTTCTAAATTTGAAAGCTGATACTTTTTATACACCCTTAACCTTATGTTATAAAGAAATCAGAAAGGAGCTGGGCAAGGGAGGTAAATGCTCTATGCAGTTCATGCACTTGTCCATGGTGTGGGATGACTAACATTTATGCCAGTAAATACTATCTCCTGGAAGATAATTACTCTTCAAAATAATGGCTGAAAAGTTATGATGATCAAGGTAAAATGGCCATCAACTATAATTATGGAAAAAAAATGAAGCTTCAAGAGTTGCTTACGTTCTGATTCCCAGCTGCGGTTCCTCTCTAGAGCAATGTCAAAAAGATTGCCAAAAACAAACGCAAGCCGATCACAAGCGGTATCAAGGATTGGAGCAAGCCATGACCGTGCAGCAGTACGTGCAATTTCTGCGGCAGCCTCTGTTACTCCTCTACCCCTACCACGGCCAGCATGTGCCAGTAAGATATTTGCAACCTGTTTCAGGAAAACAAATCCATTTACTAGTTCATCCACTATCAAAATCAAATGCTCAAAGATGATATCCTTGGGGCAAATTTCATATTTGAAATATCTACCTTCTCTCTTGATACTGGGGGACATTCAATGGAATATGCAGCGCAGTGGAATTCATGCATTACCCTCTCAAAAGCAGCTCCACCATAAAGACGAAGAATGGCATTTGCAGGTTTTATATCAACAGTAACACCTGGCCAACTCCCTATCCCACTTTCTGATCTTTCCTCCTCCGTTGTCTTCCCCCATTGCTCTGGGGAAGGATCTGCTGCTCCATCAATCAAAACTCCCTTCAGCAACAAAACACTATGATAAGTTTCTTGTAGTTCAATAACAGGCTTATGACAGAAGAACTGTTAAATTCTAAAAACTCAAATCTAGCATGATGAATTCTGGTTGCAAAACTGCTATATACTAAACTTATGCTACTCAAAAGTTGGAACAATATTGAGATTGGTCCAATTTGTTAAATGATTATGCAATTACAAGAAGTGCAAATGATTTTCTCAAGTAGCTAATATCTAATATGATGAGACTGTTTATCTGCACCAAATGAAAATCTATGTGAGAGCGATGCCTCACCACGTGATTACTGATGGAAGCCGCATGCATCATGGCTGATTTTCGAAGATGTGAAACATCAGAAGTTGCTTGTATTTTGGAGTCCAACCTTGCCAGCTCTATTTTGACTTCACTGCAGCGCTGCTCAAGCAATGCCAGCATTGCAGGAGCAGTTTCTTTGTATCTCTTTTGGAGTTCCGATTCTAAATACTGCTTCAGTGAACAGAAACCAATATAGGGCCTGAACTTCTCTTCATCATAACCTCCCTTGATTCCATCACGCAGATGACATAAAACTTCACCATCAACTTGGGATATTTGCCTTCGGAATTCATCATTTGAAACGGTGTTCCTGTCCTTTGGCAATGCTACAAAAAATGGCCGAGTATTTTCTCCAAGATATCCACTTGCATTCAAATAACGATCCACTTCCCATCTGTCACTAAACTCCTGCATTAATTTAACTGTCACAATCAAATTCCTTGCAATTCCAGATAGACTTAAGTGACATACGTAGAGACATATTATATCAAGCAACCGGCGAGGCTTATTTTTAATCCGTCTATACTATATGTAATATGTCTATGTAGTGTGAATGTATCAGCTTGATGTTACTTCTCATAGATGATAAATCCAAAATGGTAAGCAAGAAATCTGTACCTTGAGTCTGTTATCAAACTTCGAGACCACAATTACTGTCCTTCTAAAGGTTGGATCAATTTCACGAATCGAATCCAACCACAACGATGAGCACCATTCTACACTACTCTGCTGAAGGAACAACAGAATTCGATGGGGAGGACTAGCTAATGACTTCACCATGGAAAGAATCTCCTCCGGTGTGTTCTCCGGTTCTCCCTTTTTTGCCTGCCAAGAAATTTCCAACCATATATTTTGATTCATAAATGAAATCATTATATAAGAGGATTTCAATCAATCCAAGTCTGAATTTGTGTTTTTTTTTTTTTTTTCTTCCAAATGAACTTAGCAACGTACCTTAAGAACAAAACCTGGGGTATCAATGATGGTGAGGTTAGGACAATGTGCAAATTCAGCTCTCATTACAATTGGCTTAGGAGAAACTGAAGTTTTAGTCTTTCTCAAAAGTGCCTCAGTTCTTGATTTTATAATATCTGCAATTGTTGATGCTGAAACAACTGGACTTCCATATTCTTCAGAATCTTCTTCCTGTTCTCAATTTTCAATTTTTAATTTTTAATTTTAAGTATCAGTGAAAAAAAAAAAAAACAAGGAAAACATAGCAGGTTGCAGAAATAGAGCATTTAGTCAATGAAGAACACCCAGATGCGTTAACAAAAACTTTTTGCTAGCAAAATTAAAGCTATATAGTCAATATTATTCACGTCCAAAACATAATAAATCCTTGGTAAATAGCTACATTATTAATACTTTCAGTAAAAATTCAACTTTCAGCAAATTTTTTCTGTCTAAATTCTATTATGAAGAAAAACCTTAAAATTTCAAATATAAATTCTTCAAAATTCCTCGTATTTCTTTTGATTATCCAATTTGCAATACTTCCATCCAAAATTCAGTCCTTTACTTCCTATAAATTAAATAAACACAGATGAAAGCCTGATTCAGCATAGATTAACATCAACGCAAAACTTTAAAAAGATATATAAAAGTGAAAACCCAAAGAAAAAAAAACCTTTAAACCCATTAAACTAAAACCAACCAAAAGCACAAAAAACCAAAAAGTAAGAGCAAAAACTACCTGAAAGCGACAACGAGGCTCAACTGCTGAAGGGTCATGAACCATCTGCAAAATGAGAGGTCGACGAGTACCCATCTCGACTTCACGCACATTGAAACGGAATCCAAGCAAAGCTTCAAGAAGAGAGCTTTTTCCATCAGATTGACCACCGAGGGCTACGATCTCCGGGATCGGAAGCTTCTCCCCGAAGGCCACCGCGGCTGCTTGGAGGCGGTTGTAGGCCTCGAAACGGGACAGGGAGGAAGAAGAGGAACAGTCATCTGAATGGTGGTCAGAGTGAGATCTTTTGGATTTGTCTACTGAGGTTTTTGTTGGAGTTGGGGTCGCCATCGCCATTGAAGAGATGGGAGAGGAACGGGAAAGAAGTGAGACGCTTCGAATTTTGAATTTAAGATTTTGAGGGAAAAATATAAACGTTGGAGGATTACGGCCCCGGATTCCAATGGATTGGGTTGGGCTGGTTTGACCCATTGGGTTTGGCCTGGGCTCAATATGGGCATTGTTTGTATCATTATTGGGTTATTTTATTTTTTATTTCTTAAAAGCTTTTTCAGAATAATTACATTTTTTAGGGTTTTTTTTCTTCAAATTAAGATTTTAATTTCTTTTGAAATATTAATTTTAAAAAAATTAACCAATTAGTGCCGTTTTCTCCATCTATGTGTAACTATGTTTGAACTCGACTTGTTTATTGGATTTATTTGAGCTCGATTCAATTAAATTAAATGAATTTATTTACAAATATTAAATGAATATATTTATAATAATATAATTGAATATGTTCACGGATCATGAAAATTATGTTCATGAATAATAAACAAATAATTAGAATTTCAGTTTAGGTAATTTTTGTTTTTCGTTTGATATTATTTCTTTTTCAATTTTAAATATAAAATAATATTATTAAAACATTATTAAGAATAAATGACACATTACATAAAATAATAATATTATTAAATTATAATTAAACAAGAAGCAACCTTTAACAAATTAATAAACAAGCTTTAAAGAAATTATAAATGAAGTTATTTGTGAATATAAACAAAGCAAACACACGTTTAAACTCAATTCTTTTAATAAACATAAAAAATTATATTCATAAGGGTTTATTTAACTTAATAAACGAATAAAAACCAAATTTTTCACGAACGATCTGTCAAACGAACATAAATAAATAGAAACTAAACAGTTCACAAGTAGTTCATCAAACACTCTTTTTGTTTACAACCTTACACCATAGTGAAAAATGATTGAATCTCTAACAACTATAAATACCTTTATTCTTATGTATATAATTTCATATTTATAATTATATATATATATATAAAATTTCTTATGAATTTGTTTTTAAAATATTAACTATGAAATTTCTTAATTCATGAGAGGGTTAAAGATTATCTTATTTTTCATTTTTTTAATTATTTTTTAATGCTTTAATATATTTTAAAGATACGTGTCATCTTGCTAACTCCGTTTAAAAAATCAAAATTTTCAAAATAATTTATAGTTTTTTATTACTTCCTATTATCTTTTTAATCTCTTTTTTTATATTGCTAGCAATAGGGTTGGTAATTTGGAATTTGTGTTGGTGGAGCTTTTCATGGATTATATTAAAATCTTTTTACTAACATGCTTTAATAATGTTTTTTTAGATATTATATTAATTATAATTTTGGGTGCATCCACATTCATCAAATTAACCATTTACCTGTCAAAGATAAGGGGCATTAAAGGTATATTCATTTACCTAGAGATAATTGTAGCGTACTGACAGATCTTGTCTAATTAAAGAAATTCAGCAACTTATATTTTTGGCATAAAAATGTTATAGTTTGAGATGTTAGTTTTAAACTAATTATGATTTTGATATAATAAATTTTTAAAATTAATTAGTTTAAGAATGAATGTATTTTTTAAAATTATTTTTGAAAATATTTGAAAATTTATTAAAATGACTTTGACCCCAAGTTTTCTCAAATTATATATTCCTAAATGCACACTAACGTTTTCAATGTTTTGGAACAA
>JAQSVH010000001.1:11936128-11950571 GCA_029448705.1 Adansonia digitata | reverse complement strand
AACTCAAAAGTTTATTTTACTATTAATAATAATGAAATATTATTTTTATATTATTAAAATAATAATTTGATCAAATTTATGAAAGGAACATTGCCCAAAATCTGTCCATATAAATTTGTTTCGACCTAAAACATGTTTAAAAATATATTATATTGATTGACCATAATTATATTCGTATTTTATTTTTTTATTATATCTAAAATTATCGAATATAAGCAAACGCTCATTTTATCCACTCAGTAAACTGTGGGTCATGCTGCCCATGGTGTTCTACCTTACCCATAAAGAGCAAGCTGATGACAGCCGCAGAAGAAAAAAGAGTGGGTTTTGCTAACATTATCAAACAAACAGCATTAAAAGAAAGTGCACGAATGAAGTTATAATGTTTTTTTTTTTTTTTTTTTTGCACTAGATGTGAAAAACATATGAGCGACCCAAAGTTCATGGAGAAAGTAATGTCGTGTTTTTTCCTTTTTTCATCAGAGTGCCCGAGCAACATTTTTGAATTCATTTAAGCAAGATTGAAATATCTTCTGGCGTTTTTGAAGAGATTGTCGTTCCTTGTGCAGCACATCGATGGCGTCGGGAGCTATAAACATGTCCATAAATTTCTCGTCATTCACCGCAAACAGGTCCAAGCCAAGAGCGACGACAAGCCTGTCTCGACTATCCAAAATAAAAGCAAAGAATTAAACGAACTTTATTAGCTTTTATCTGAAGTGAAAACTGAAGTCAATAATATATATATATATATATGAGAGTACTCACTTCCTTGATAAGATTAGAAAGAAGAACAAGAAAGTATGAAATCACTGTTTAGTTTCAATCAATTTCTCATATAAAATGAAATGAAGGACCATAAAGTTGAGGGTATGGGCAGTGAAATCACTAATTAAGTAATTATAAATATTTGTATATATCTATTATGGGTACATTTAGTTTTCAAAGTTTTCTTATAAATTTAAAGAATTTTTAAAGGTTATATCTTTATTTTTATGTCCGATTATTTATCAAACGCATAAAAGTTTGAGCAAACATAGGTTATATACCAACAAATTGTTGTGAAATATTGGAAATTACTTGTAAAGTTTTATGCAGTTAAATCAAGTTTCATGCAAAAGTTGTTGGATGAATCTGACATATCTTTTGGCCAGGACCTGCCCCAAACTCTCCCATCTGTTCTTATATTACTCACACACCCTAACTCTCTCATGTCGGAGAGCGTGCCCCACGGATGAGTCTGACATTAATCTGGTCCTTATGGTGGTTCTACAGTCATGGGGAAATCCACCAATCTTGTATCTTTTTGAGCCTAAGGTGTATATATACCAGCTACGCAAACAATTATAAAAGCAGAGATTAAAGAACTTTACCATGGGGTCAAAAATCCAGAGTTGAGAGTTGATGTCACGCTGCGGTCAACAAGAACTTCACGTATCCGCGCAAAATGTCGTGCTGCTGATGAGCAGATTTCAGAATAACCTGAGCTTGTTTTTGAACCACTATCACCATTATTACTAAATAAAAGACTACCACCATTGTGAACTTTTATCAGTTGTTCAGCATTTCTGTTGCCTGTCATTCTTGCTATACGTTTCCTCGGTCCAACATCAATGCAATTCCCTCCAAGCTCCTTCTTAACTCTGGCATGTACCACGTCACATGGCTGTTCAGGTGATGGGGTCTCAGGCACAGTCATTTGGCATTCTTGGAGCGCTTCTCTGGATTCTGTACCTTTTCCTGGAGTGGTTTGCTTTGCATTCTTTTCAGGAGGTATGTTCTCCTGATCTCTGAGCGTCTCGTCACGTGATACTTGCCCGCCATCGGATGATAGCTCGAGGCAAAATGATGCAGCTGAAGCTTGGTTATATTTGTAATGTGAGCTTCCGCTTGAGCCAAAGACTGCTTGAAAGTCATTCTCATAACAAACCTGAGAATACGGACTCGTAACTGAATCAAGATGATGCCTAACTAGTTGCTTGCACCGTTTAGCCAAATCCTTTATGAAGCGATTGTATGCATGCCTTAAAGCAGCATGGAAACCAACATACCCATCCCAGTTCCCAGTTTTCCTCCCATCTGTGTGAATTAAAAGAAATAAATAGGTAAATGATAAATTAAAACATAGTTTGACAATCAATTTGGAACAATTAAAATTCCACAAGTGTTGCTGTCCTCAAAGAATAGGCAGATGTTAAAACGATTAAACTTGATTAGAGATTTAACTAACTATATCATCAGTTTTCCCCAGCTGCCTTCTACTTAATGAGATGTAAGAAGACCACATGAAAAATGATGATGGCTAAAATATCTAACGTGATTTTGGGGTATAATAAATCTAGACACCTCAAAAGCATAAGATTTCAAAATTTGAAAGCTGATTATATATACACCCTAACCTTATGTTATAAGGAAATCAGGTAGGACTAAGGAGTTGAGTAAGGGAGGTGAATACTCCATGCAGTTCGTGTAAGTATGGGAGGACTAAGTTATCCGTAGAAAGGGAAAACTGCCATTTGTGCGAGTAAATACCATCTCTTCGAAGAAAATTACTCTCCAAAATAATGGCTAAATTGTTCTGTTCAATGAAGGGAAAGTGGCTATGGACTACAATTATGGGGAGAAAAAGAAAAAAGAAACTTCAAGAGCTTCTTACATTCTGATTCTTGGCTGCGGTTCCTCTCTAGAGCAATGTCAAAAAGATTGCTTAGAACGAAGGCAAGCCGATCACAAGCAGTATCAAGGAGAGGAGCAAGCCATGACCGTGCAGCAGTTCGTGCAATTTCTGCTGCAGCCTCCGTTACTCCTCTACCCCCACCCCGGCCAGCATGTGCAAGTAAGATATTTGCAACCTGTTTCAGTAAAATAAATCTATTTACTAGTTCATCTGCTAATCAAAATCATATGCTCAAACATGATATTCTTGGGGCAAATTTCAAATTTGAAATATCTACCTTCTCTCTTGATACTGGGGGGCATTCAATGGAATATGCAGCACAGCAGAATTCATGCATTACCCTTTCAAAAGCAGCTCCACCATAAAGACGAAGAACAGCATTAGCAGGTTTTATATCAATGGTAACACCTGGCCAACTCCTTAACCCACTCTCTAATCTTTCCTCCTCTGTTGTTTTCCCCCAGTCCTCTGGGGAAGGATCTGCTGCTCCATCAATCAGAACCCCCTTAAGCAACAAAGCGGTAAGCTACAGTTAATAGTCTAATAGCTCTAATTCGGCATGCTGAATTCAGGTCGTGAAACTGCTATATAGAAACCTTAGCTACAGAAGTAAGAAGGAAAATATGATGCTAGCCAAAAGTTGGAACAATATTGAGAGTGGTCCAATTTGCTTAAATAATTATAATCACCAGAAGCGCAAATAATGTTCTAAAGTACCTAAAATCTAATTTGATGAGACTGATTATCTGCACCAAATGAAAATCTGCCTGAGAGATATCTCACCACGTGATTGCTGATATAAGCTGCATGCATCATGGCTGATTTTCGAAGATGAGAAACATCAGAAGTTGCTTGTATTTTGGAGTCTATTCTTGCGAGTTCAATGTTGACTTCACTGCAGCGCTGCTCAAGCAATGCCAGTGTTGCTGGAGCAGCTTCTTTGTATCTCTTCTGAAGTTCTGATTCTAAATACTCCCTCAACGAACAAAAACCAATATAGGGCTTGAACTTTTCTTCATCATAACCTCCCTTGATTCCATCTTGCAGATGACGTAAAACTTCGGCGTCCACTTGGGATATTTGCCTTCGGAATTCATCATTTGAAATGGTGTTCCTTTCCTTAGGCAATGCTATGAAAAATGGCCGAGTATTTTCTCCAAGATATCCACTTGCACTCAAATAACGATCCACTTCCCATCTGTCACTAAACTCCTGCATTAATTGAATTATCGCAATCAAATTCCAAACAATTTCAGATACAGAATCAAGTTACACAAAAAGGGACATGTTATATCAAGCAACAAGCAAGGCTTATTTTTTCAGTCCCTCAATATTATATGTAATATGCCAATGCAATGTGATTGTGTCAGCTAAAGCCAAAAAGGAAAGCAAGAAATCTATACCTTCAGTCTATTATCAAACTTGGAGACCACAATTATTGTCCTTCTAAACGTTGGATCGATTTCACGAATTGAATCTAACCACAATGATGAGCACCATTCCACACTGCTTTGCTGAAGGAACAACAGAATACGATGGGGAGGACTAGCTAGTGACTTCACCATTGAAAGAATTTCATCTGGCGTGTTCTCTGGTTCTCCCTTCTTTGCCTGCCAAGGAAATTTCCAACCATATATCTTGATTCATAAATAAAATCACTATATTACAAGATTTCAATCAAAATAAGTCAGATTTTTTATTTTTCAAATGAAATAACAACCCACCTTAAGAACAAATCCTGGGGTATCAATGATGGTGAGGTTAGGACAATGTGCAAATTCAGCTCTTATTACAATTGGCTTGGGAGAAACTGAGGTTTTAGTCTTTTTCAAAAGTGCCTCAGTTCTTGATTTTATGATATCTGCAATTGTTGATGCTGAAACAACTGGACTTCCATATTCTTCAGAATCTTCTTCCTGTTTTCAATTGTCAATATTAAGTACCAATGAAAGAGATAACAAGGAAAACATAGGAGGGTACAGAAATGAAGCATTTATTAATGAACACCTAGAAGCTGAACAAAAGGACAAATTGCTAGCAAAATACTTAAAGCTATAAATCAAGATTATTCGGATCCAAAACATAAACAATCCTTGGTGATATTTTCGCTCATTATCAGTAAGGCAAGTAAATTCAACTCTTAACACAAATTTTTAACAAATTATTTTGTCTAAATTCTATCATAAAGAAGAACCTTATATTTTTGAAGTAAATTCTTCAAAATTCATAGTATTTCTTTTGGTTAAACAATTTGCAGTTCTTCCATCCAAAATTTAGTTGTTTACTTCCTATAAATTAAATAAACCCAAAAATTCAGGAGATAAAAGTCTCATTCGGCAAATAATAACATTGTCACAACTTTAGAAAGAAATGGAAAGATCAAAACCCCAAAAAATCCCTAAAATCCATTGAAACAAGACCAATCGAAAGTCGTAAAAATAAAGAAGATCATAATAAACCACCTGGAAGCGACAACGTGGCTCAAGCGCAGAAATGTCATGAACCATCTGCAAAATGAGAGGCCGGCGAGTACCCATCTCGACTTCACGCACATTGAAACGGAATCCAAGCAAAGCTTCAAGAAGAGTGCTTTTTCCATCAGATTGTCCACCTAGGGCTACGATCTCCGGGATCGGCAGCTTCTCCCCGAAGGCCACTGCAGCGGCTTGGAGGCGGTTGTAAGCCTCGAAACGGGACAGAGAGGAAGAGGATGAACAGTCAAGTGAATGGTTATGAGAGTGAGATCTTTTAGATTTGTCTACTGGGGTTTTTGTTGGAGTCGGGGTCGCCATCGCCACTGAAGAAGAGAGAAGAGAAGACTGGCGAAGGAGGCAAAACAGGAGGCCGCTCCGGATTTTGAATTTAAAATTATGAGGGAATATAAACGTTGGAGAATTGTGTGACCCAGGGGATGTTGATGGGCTTAGAATGGGTTGGTATACCCCTTTGGATTTGGACTGGACCCAACATGGATCAGGTTTATACATTAATGGGCTATTTTATACTACATTTTATATTTCTTTGTTCATAATAACAACATTTTTTGTGTTTCATATTAATGAATGAATGGTTTTATTTTTTACTATTTTTTTCAAACATCTTTAATCATTATTCATACGGTTAAATCAAAATCATAATTTATAATCAAATTACATGTATAAAATATCTATAGATATGAAAGCATTATATATAAATAAATTCATGAATCAAATTAAATAAACTAAAATTATTAAATTTCATATTCAACCTCGATCCAATACAGTTAAAATGAATTACTTAGTCTTTGTCTAAGTCTAGTCGTATATTATTAAAAATAATTATTGTATTAAAAAGTAAGGAAAATGGCTTCGGCATAACCCAATCAAAGCTCTTAAAGCTATCAATTTTAACTTGGCATTTTTTTCAAGTAACCTTTATCATTTAATTAATGACACATTGCTTTAGCTGTCTCATCCAACCCTCAATTTGGTGCATCAAAAGTGCTCAAACACTCCCAATCAACGAAACGAAAAGACGAATAGTAATCAATATGGAGCGTAAGGAAGACTTGGTTGTTTTGAAACTCGTTAAATTAAGTTTAATAATTTTAAATATGATTATATAAATATAATATATACATAAAGTGTTAAATATATAATATGATACGATATAAATATATATTTTAAAATTTATAAAATATGAATTATTAATATATTAAATTTTATATAAATATAAAATATTTTAAACATAATTATAATATAATAAAAATATTATAAATTAAAATTAAAACCAAAATTCCAAGCCCCCTCAAAATCAAGAACCATTCAACACTCAAAATACCGTTTATTTCCTTTGGTCAATTTCTGCTTTTGCTTTACTGCCTTCAATATCAAGCAGCCTATAGGAAAAACAAAATAGAAATTTCAAAAGTAGAGTCCACACGTTTAATCATATGCATTGAATGTCATTTTATATGTTTAATTTTTTTTATTTTATTAAATAATATATTTTTATATAAATATGAATTAATTGATAATAATTTAAGAAATAATTTAGCTTTTAAAATCTCTGTGATAATTTTATATTGAATTTAAAATATGCAGATCAAACCGAAACAAAAATAATAAAAATAAAAAATACGGAATCATGTTAAAAAAAATTACCAAAGAATCAAAAATTTTGTCGGGGAAGAAAATTTTTAAAGTTATTGAATTTATAATATTTTGAAATCTAACTAAAAACGAGATAAAAAAATTATCCTGATAGTGAATGAAAAAGCAAAACAATTTTAAGGAAAAAAAAAAAAAGCAAGAAACTATATTCAAAAATAAAAAATAATGATCGATAAAATATTACTCATTATTTGATATTTTATAAAAATAACAATTAAAGCATATATTTTATAGGAAGAAATCTTAGTTTTAATTGATATTTAAATACATTACTAATTAAGTGATAATTACTCCAAGATTATAAGTACTAACCTAAAATATATAAATTAACCAATGATTAAATCTAAATAAATTAAATTATTATTATTTTATTTTGACTGAATATTTGGATAAAAGTTTTAAAAAAATATAATCCGAATCTTATAATAGTAGTATAATAGAAAAATATTATTCTCGTGATTATTAAATAATATAATAAACAATAAATATTTATTATATATATTATCATTTAACAAAAGTATTTTCATTAAATTAATCTTCTCATTTATAAAGTAGATAAATATTATTAATAATAAAATATATTTATAATGGTAATTTTAAAAATAAAGTAAATAATAATGACAATTTTGTCAATTCAAAAAATTTTTCACTTTCATGATTTTATATATATTATAAAATAAAAATTATTATCAAGCACATTGACAGTGAAGTTTTTTAATTTCAAAAATGAAATTAAAAGGCTATCATATGTTTTTATTATATATTTAAAAAATTGAAAAATAAATAAATTAGATGTAAAATTAAAAAAATATATATTATCAATATATTGAATAATTTTTCATAGATTAATATCCAAAATTTAATTTCCCTTTTAATTATGATAATCCCTTTTTTATCGCGTCCACAAAATCCAAAAAACTATTTTGTTAGCTTTCATTATCAAATATTCAATGGGAAAGGCTAAATAGAATTTTCAAAAGTAGAGTCCACACGTTTAATTAAAATTAATACCCAAATTTAATTTCCTTTTTTAATTATGATAATCCTTTTCTTTATCGTGTCCACATAAATCCAAAAAACTGGTCTTTGAGCATAGGAAAAAGTAGTCTGAAAAGTTCTTGAAGAACAATGCCTTTTTTCTTTTTTTTTTTTTTATTGAAACAAAAGAATAACCCGAGAAATAAGCTTTATTTGGGTAATTTTTTTAGTTCAACTTCAAATATAAGACCCAAAAAAAAAAAAAACCTAATTCAGGATAACCCTTTCCCTAAATTAAAATTTTAAAGAATTTTTTTAATACATCAATAAAAAAATTTTAACTTTATAAACGAAATTAAAAAATTATAAATAAATTTATTTTCTAAAATTAATTTTTTTTATATCTTAAAATATATGTGTTATCTTACTAATTCATTTGAGGAGTCTAAAACTTAAAGTACTCGGTAACTAAGTATTGTATTTGTGGGTATTGGTTCATATCAATACTGACGTGTTCTGGTATAATATTTTGTATTTTCCAATATTTTTCAAATATTCTTTCATATATATATATGTATACTTATTTATTTATAAAACTCATTTCCCAGTTTCTTAATAAAGTAAATATTATATGCATCTATATCTAAATTACACGCACCTGTATTTTTATATGAAAATATAAATTTTTAAAATTATAAATATTTAATATTTAAATTTTTAATCATAAATAAATATAAAAATATTAGAAAATATAATGAATTATTATTAATTAAATTAAATAACTTATTTTAATAAATATATTTTATTTTTAAATTAAATTATAAAAATATTATAACTAAAAGTATTAGGTATTAGTTAAAAAATCAAATAAATGAAATTTTGATCAGTATGACCGGGTCATATTATATGGTATGAACTACCCTGCTAAAAACTTTAGCGGTAATAAATAAAATAATTACTCAACTTTAAATTAAAGAAAAAAAAGGTTATTTTATCTTTTTTAGGCTGGCAGTATATAAAAGCAAGTAGGATCAGAATAATTCATTCAAGAACCAAGAGGGCCATGTAAACAAAGCCATTACGAAATTTCTACTCTAAATATCAAAGCCCTTTCTCTCCAATGAGAAACAAAACAAAGCTTCTGCTCCCCCTCCATGTTCTGATCCTTTACTTTCTTTCATTTAAAACCTATGCATCCATTGAAATGAACATCATTTATCCAGGCCAATCACTCTCCGGTAACCAAACTATAAGCTCCAAAAATGGAAGGTTTGAGCTGGGTTTTTTTAAACCGGTTAACTCCACAGCCTACTATGCAGGCATCTGGTACAAACTCAGCGTTCAGACTGTGGTTTGGGTGGCTAATCGAGATAAGCCACTCCTTGATCCTTCCACTTCAAAGCTTCAGCTCTCCGAAAAGGGTAACCTTGTTCTTTACAACCAATCTGACATCCCAGTTTGGTCAACTGAGTCATCACCAAACTCCATGAATTCCACCGTTGCAGTTCTTGAGGATAGTGGAAATCTTGTTGTGCGAAGTGGTTCAAACCCTTCGGTAACAGTATGGGAAAGCTTCGATAACCCTACTGATACATGGCTCCCCGGTGCCAAGCTTGGGATAAGTAAGATGACCAACAAAGGGCTAACCTACATTGCTTGGCGCAATCCAAATGATCCTGCCCCTGGGACGTTCTCCCTGGGGTTAGACCTCAATGGAACAAGCATGTATTTCATACTTCGGAATGGGATCAGGCACTGGACTTGTGGGATGTGGCTCGAAAGAGTTTCCTCTTTCAGTACCGATACGGTACGCAACTATATCACCATGAAGTACGTGTCGAATGACGGAGAAAACTTCTATAAGTACTCAGTCACCGACCCCGCAGTTCTTGTAAGATTCGTGATGGATGTATCAGGGCAGGTGCAGCAACTCATATGGAAAGATGGTCCTCAGAAATGGCAACTGATTTGGTCAAAACCAAAGGATCAATGTGAAATCTTTGCTTTCTGTGGAGCAAATGGAGCTTGCAATCAGTTCGGGAGGTTGGATACGTGCAGATGCTTGCATGGCTTTAAACCTAAAATTATTGAAAAGTGGAACAGAGGGAATTATACACATGGTTGTCGTAGAAGATCTCCATTGCAGTGCAACAAAGGTGTGAAAGATGGCTTCCAAGTGATTGGAAACGTAAGACTACCAGCAATTAATGAAGCACTCTCAACGAATAATAAGAGCTTGGAAGAGTGTGAATCAGCCTGCTTAAGAGACTGTTCTTGTACTGCATACGCCTATCATGGTAACTGCACCATATGGCGAGACGATTTGTTGAACGTCCAATACCTCTCATATGGCGACTATCTAGGAAGAAATCTATATCTCCGGCTTCCAATGATGGAGTTGGCGGCTTTGAGAGGTAAAACAAAGGGAAGAACCAATTGGTTCGCTGTTAGTGCAGCTGCAGCAATTGTAGTTTTGATTGCCGTCTTGGGACTCCTTGTTTCAGCATGCAGGATGACAATTTTCTCTGATACTAAACCGGCTGATGATGGTCTGGTTCTCTTCAAGTTCACTGATTTAAAGAATGCAACGAAGAATTTTTCCGAAAAATTAGGTGAAGGAGGCTTTGGTTCTGTTTTTAAAGGAACGCTTCCAAATTCAGCTGCCATAGCTGTAAAGAGTCTCAAATGCCAAGACCAAGGAGACAAGCAGTTCCGCGCTGAAGTGAGCACCATTGGGACAATCCATCATGTTAACCTCGTCTGCCTTCTGGGGTTCTGCGTGAAGGGGACAATGAGGTTTCTAGTCTATAATTACATGCCAAATGGTTCCTTGGAAAGTCATCTGTTTTACAAGGATTCAAAGATCCTAGACTGGGAAACAAGGCATCATATCGCGCTGGGAGTAGCTCGAGGATTGGCCTATCTCCATGAGGAGTGCAGAGAATGCATAATACACTGTGATATCAAGCCTGAGAACATCCTGCTTGATGCTGATTATAATCCTTTGCTTTCAGACTTTGGCTTAGCTAAGCTGTTAGGCAGGGATTTCAGCCGCGTGTTGACTACGATCAAAGGAACCAGAGGGTACGTTGCACCGGAAATGATTTCAGGTGAACCAATCACTCCAAAATCTGATGTTTTCAGCTATGGAATGCTGCTTTTGGAGATTATATCAGGAGGGAGAAACTGGGATATAGGAGATGATGGAACCGACAATTACTTCCCAGCCCGCGCTGCAATCTACGCAAGCAATGGAGGGGATGTACTCAGTTTGTTGGATTCCAAGTTGCAGGGGAATGCCAATGCAAAAGAAGTCATCAGAGCTTGTAGAGTTGCATGTTGGTGCATTCAAGATGAAGAGCAAAATAGACCATCCATGGGGCATGTTGTTAATATCCTTGAAGGACTCCAAGACATCAATATGCCACCAATTCCACGGTTCATCCAGACCATCATAAACTATTAAAGGGATCTCCAATTTATATTTGACAAATAAGAAGCAATAGACTAGTAGTTCAAACGGCTTAGCAGGTTAGAAAAACCAGTTTCTAGATAACATGTAGTATCTCAGTATGAAGAAGTTGCAATTACCAAATAACAGACGAATGGTTGTCTATAAAGGATTCTCATGAAATTCTTGAATTGATGAAAGTCAAAATTTTAAAAATACAACCAACCAAACCATAAGTACTTTCGTTTTGGCATCAGTAAGTAACCATTTCAGACTGAACTACCAGCAACATTATGAGTTTTTAGTCCATCCTTTCATGGATGCAAAGAACAAAACTAACTTTTGCCACTATGGACCTAGCTACCAGCATGTTTGATCAACCAAAAAAAGCTATCCATGATTCTCAGTTCCATTCAAGTTAACTTGTTCAGACAAGATAATAATAACCCAATGTTAGAAGTATCAGTACCACCAGCGCAGCGGGAGCGGCCCATATCCAGTAGTTGGTCGACTTCTTACGTCTCAGGATGGCTCTTGGGAGTGACTCAGGTCCTTTAGTTCGATTTCTGTACCGAATACTAGTATTCTCCTTTGGCACTTTATCCTTCATTGAAACAGGAGCAGGAACCGGCAGCACATAAGCATTAACATCAACCTTCTCTGGTTCTGAAGCCTCTGCCAAAGCTTCAGTGGATTCCTCGGGATTTGAAGCAGTTGTAGACGCTGCTGCCTTCTTCTTTGCTTTCTTTCCACGCTCCTGAAAAAAATATATCAAAAGAATTTCAGAGGTCAACCCACAAACTAATTATCAAGCAACAAGACAGGAGAAAGAAGCAAATAATTTCCTTAAGCTTCTTTTCAGCATCCTTTTGAGCTCTTATAGCTGCTTTGGCAGCTGCTTTCTCAGCCAACTTCTTCTTCCTTTCCATAGCTTGCTTCGCTTTTGCCATTTCCTCTTCCCTCTTCATTTCTTTCAGCTTTGCTGCATCAACTTCCTTGTCTGCAGAAGTATCCTCTTGCAACTTGCCAGTTGCATCGATCTCCTTCTCTGCTACAACATTCTCTGGAGAGGATTTTGACTCCATTACTTTGGTCTCGGCATCGTTCTGGGCCTTTTTCGGGAGTTTAGTATCAGGTTGGGGAGAGGATTTGGCCTCTTCCTTTGGTTGTCTTACACTAGGTTTCAGAATTGTTTCAGTTTCTGAATGCACCGGAGCCTCCGATAGAACCAGTGGTTTCTCATCGGGATTCCTTATCCGACCATCCCTACTCAATTGCCGACTATCTAGCGATGGCAAAAGTCTTTTCTCATAATCATCCCTGAAGGCTTTCTTACCATTCCAGAGAGCCATAAACTTCTCAATCTAAAAGCAAGATAAAAGATAAGAGAGCAGCCAATATAAAGCAAACAAAATACTCTGGATGTATCATCAATCAGCAGTCTCAACAAACCTCTGCAGTTGAAAGCTCCTCGAGAGCCCTTATATCTTTCTTTGCAGCTAGCTCTTTGGCCTTGTTTAAGAGTGAACGGCTCTGGTAAAAGTGAGCATTCTGAAAATTCGAAAAAGACTTGTAATTAAAATGAGTCCTTAGTAATAGCAAGCTCGAGTAAGTTCGAAAGTCGACTATACTATGCGTCATTTAACATCATGATGCTCCTAAACATAATGAAAAGCATAACGGCCAGACCACATTAAAGTTCAACTAAACAAAGGATTTTGCCCCAAAAATTTATCAATCTATCATGAAAGATAATGCCACAGAAGCTTTTAAAAAGGATTTCTATCTTTATATATACTAGCATGCTCGAACTATGCTGCGGACAGTGTTTTTTTCCTTATCTCGGTAGATTTTATATTGGGTTATGAATATAGATGTTAGTTTAAATTTTAAATAATTTGAATAACTAAATGAAAGCTTGAAGGAATAACGTAAGCTGAAGCCAGCTTTTCAAAACTTTCTTTATCCAACACATTGTTATTTTAACTTTTCATATTTATATGCTACATCGAATTTCCTAACAAAAAATCATATAGAAATAACAATGCAAAGACTAGAAATCTACCATGTGCGAAAATGAAATCTTTTGAAAAATCTTTGAGGTGATGGAAAAAAGTATGTAAAATAATGTTTTAATAATAATTATATTAATATAAGTAACATTTTAATAATTATTATACTATTTTAAATATCAATATAATTAATATTTTAATAAGACAAGGTTTAGGGTTCAAGTATAGTGTAGGACCCACACCATAAGATAGCAGGCCAATCGTCCCCCTGCCCCCGCCCAAAAAAAAAACAAAAAAACCTTAATTTGCAGAATCCCACACCATAACTGTTGAAGTAGACTAACTGCCCCCCAAAAAAAGCCCCCGTGAATGCCTCCTCCATTCAAGCAAATGTTTAAAATTTATTTTATGCATACGACACATGGATGATGGATGTTTTCATCTACATCAATTTTGACCTAAACCAAAAAAAAAAAGAGACAAACCCACCTGAACCCAAACAAGATCTGACCTGATTTGGCTCAAAAACAACCCAAACCCGCAAATGACTCTAACTCGAAATAGTCCCAACCCAAATTGACCCAAATTCCAATTGACCCGGACAATAAACACAAATGTGCCCAAGAAGAAATGACCAATCTAATAAACCCAAGTATTAAACCTAATTGACTGAAACCGATTAACTTACCTAGACCCAAGATGGCCCAAATCCAAAATGATCAAGACCTTATTAACTCTAATGTTAAACTCGATTGGCCTAAAACCGAAATGACTCAAACACAAAATGGCTCGAAACCGAAGTGACTCAGAATTAAAGCGACCCGAACCTGAAAATGAATATACTTGAAATGGTTCAACCCGAATTTCACCTCTTTTTCATTTTATTTTTTCCCCAAGCTAAAGAAAACTAAAACAATAAAATTTAAAAAGGAAAAAAAAAAGTTAGAAAAGATCATGTGACATGTGGGTGCCTTTTCCATCCGATTAACCTGAATATTAAACCTGATTGACCTGAACCCAAAATGGTCAGAATTCAGGATGACTTGAACCAGATTGACCCTAGTGTTAAATTGATTGACCCAAACCCGAAATGAATTGAAACCGAAATGACTCAAACTAAAAATGACCCAAGACTAGAACATCTCCAACCCGAAAATGAATCCGAAAATTAAAT
>JAQSVH010000001.1:11888826-11901792 GCA_029448705.1 Adansonia digitata | reverse complement strand
TTATTTAGATTTGTTTATTGATCAAGTCAAATTTAAAGATATAATAATATTTTTTATTTTTATTTAAGTTCGGTTCAGCTTAAATTGTGAGAAATTTTATATGACTAAGCTCGACCTAGATTTAGAAAAAGGTACCTAGGCCTAGCCCGGCTTGCCTATATATATATATATTAATTTATGGTTCTTTGTTTTCTATATTTTACTTACTTGTAGATGAGATTTAGTTAAATAATATTTATATATTTTATAATTAAATTTAAATAAAAATATATTATTTTCATTTATAAATACTATTCTGGGTCACCCCAAAACATGAAAAGGAAAACCTAAGGCAACCCAATATGGTCGAGTCTTAAATAAAGTCTCGTAAATTCATATTGATCTGATCTAAAATATTATTTAATAATAAAAATAATATTTTTATTTATATTTAATTTTAAAATATATATATTAATATAAAATATTATTTTAATAATATAATAAAATATTAAATTAATTTTTAAATTATTTCGGGTCTTGCTTGATCCAAACTTAAAAAAGATATTTTAAAATCTTTGGAGCATGGTGGCCTGGCCCGGCCAGTTGATGGACTAGTGTTAACGGGTCCAAAAATGTTTGGCGCATAATTCAGATAAAACACTTTTCCCATCAATCCAATAACGCGGCAAAAGGAATATGGTATATAAATTGGCATTGTCACTACTTTGCCGTTAGGTTTGATGAGTTCTTTAATTTATTCACTTTTAAAATCAAATGAACGGAATGTTTACCCAATTGAATTTGGGTGTTTTCTTCCTACCAACTCAAAAAATGCAACGGATTTTGCGACAAAAGAAAAAAAATCGCCACCTAGCCATATAGGACAGGATAGACCCGCCTCAACTGTTTTGAGGTGAAATTCAATGCCTTGTATGCGGCTACTCATCCATGGAAGATGGGGCTGGGGATGCCCTGGCAAGCCCAAGGCTGAGCAGCATGATTGGGTCAAGTGTTATACTCACGGTGTTGAAGCCGTTCACGCCCCACTTGGCCGCAAGCTATGCTTCTCTGACATGGAGGCCAATTGCGGCTTCCAATCTGTGTTTTATATATACTTAACGCAAATTGTTGTTTAGGCATTGTGGGATTTATGTTTTCATATTTTATAACATTGTTTCCTTTTTGGTTCTTTAATATTTTCATACTTCTATAAAAGAATTATGCTTACAAACGCTGTTCATTTTCCGATTTTATCACCTTATTTATCTTTTTGTTTTTACGTGATTTATTTAGTACAATAGTTGCATTTCATTGTAAACATAATCCAAACTAAAAAAGAAAAATGAAAATTTCATTGTTTATGTTAGCCCATTTTTCTCGTAAAATAATTCTTGCAGCAGTACACAAGTATTCTGCCAACCAAAGCAAAAGAGAATTGAGTTAGCATTCCTTGAGCACAATGGCAAGTTTTAAAATATATGTTGCTCCCCGTGTTTTGGCAATTTATGGCAAATGCGGATCGACTATGGCTCCTGGTGTTGATACCGATCAAGGCTAACAATTGTGAAACTAAGATGACAGTGCATTGTGTCAAAGCGAGCTCACCAAAATCCGAATTTTCATCTAATTAATTTATATAATTATTTTTAAAAATAATATTTAATAATTTTACGATTTAAATTTTAACATCTAACATTTGTATTTTTTATTTTTACGTTGTGACCTCTTTCGTAACGGTTTTTGATAATTTTGTGATGAAGGACTTTGATAAGCTTTGTCATAAATGATTCGGCGAAGAGAACTCTCCAAAACCTCCTATTCGAAAGTAATGATACATCACTTGTCAAAGACTATGGATTTATACACATAAAACTAATTTGTACATATAAAAGAAAAGTTAATCCGTACATCGCTTGAGTCATGAACTTGTTTTTTATATAATTTGTAGTACTGAATTTATAATTGTGATTTTTCTAGTATTATTAACTTTATAATGGAATGATAAGTATAACTTAATAATTATTAACAAGTAAATTTTTAATTAATAAAATTAAAATATAATTTATTTGTTTTATAGTCTATAATCATAAATACACATAATCTATATTTTTTAAATTAATTACATATAAAAAATAATTAATATTATTTAATTGTAATCTAGCTACATGCCATATAATTGAAACATAATGCCAAAATTACATCGATGGACTGTTAATTTGGTTCAAAAATTATATTATCCAAATAACAATAACAAATATATCAAAAACAAATATTTATGTATACAACAATTACTATATATATATATATATATACAACAATTATTATATCACAATTACTATCCAAGTAACTCTTTCATTCAACTAAATATCCAAAAATATATATTTAATTTAAATGATATTTAAAATTTAATTATAATATTAAAATACTAGTTATGTCTGAAAATATATATGTTTTGTCGGAAAAACCAGACTCGTAGAAATATACCAAATCCTTCAAAAACATAACCAAAAAATGAGGAAAAAATATGAAATGTAAAATACCAACAAAACAATAACAACGCTATAAAAAATTACCTTAAAAGCCTTACACAAATGGAAGAAAGAGAGAAAATAGAGACGAAATTGGAGAAACCACAGAAAAAATGAGTCTGGTGCCAGGATACTGCATACTTATATCAGATTTTCTTTAGATGAAATTCTTATTAGTTTTGACAAAAATCGAAAAAATTTTGGCAGCAATTAATTTTATTGGGAGACAAAATCTGTCGGTTAAAGTTTTTACCGATAGATTTTTCATCAGAAATAGGACATATTTCCAATGAAAATTTTTGTTAAAAATTATTTGAGCTGAAAATTTTCTTTCAAAAAGTTTTTCGTCAATAAAAATCTATTTCCGATAAATAATTTTGTTAGAAATTTAAATTTTTTTAATAAAAAATTCGATTCGAAATATGATTTCCAATCGAATAAAAATATATTATTTTTAAAATCAATTAATTATCTAATTAATTTTTTATGGAATATTTCAACGAAAATTAAAAATTCAGTTGGAAAATATTTTTAGCGCATGCATGGCATGAATGAACAGTGACACACAAAGATTTCTTTTTTTCAATGAATTTAGTTTTTCCAATAGAAATTTCCATCGAAAAAACTCAACTTTTTGACTCAAATTACGCTACAAAAACAACAATTCCGTCCGAAAAAACTTGATTATTTACGACAAAATATTTTCATCGCTCATATTTCATTGGAAATAAGCTTTTTTTTCCATTAGTGTTACTACTGTATTAGAATATCCTCCGGAAATCCAAATTGAATCTCCTTTTAAACTTCGTCCCACAAGACAAGATTCTAAATGTTAAAGCCAAATCATAGTTACATTCCGATGTAGATGTTTTCATACTTGGGAATAGTCCTAATTTTTTTTTTATTTTTTATTTTGGTTCAAGTTTGACTTGACTTGTAACTTCAAATTATTATTAAAACATACTAAAATATTAAAAAAATATATTTTTATATTAATATTTATATATTTTTATAATTAAATTTTAATAAAATTATTATTTTATTAAATGAATAATGATCCAACTAAACCGACTTGAGTCACTAAATTATAAAACTAAACCCTTGAAATACACCCTTCAACATAACCTTTAATATTATTTATTTATTTTTGTATGAATTCAGTTAATGGGTGTCTACAAGCACCCTTTAGCCGTGCAAAAATTTCTTTTTTGGAAAAAGTTTTTTAAATTAAATCAATTGCTTTCGTTAAATTCAAAAATAGTAATAATAATAATAATATAAAAATTACACTTTTATTTTCATTTTGAGAACCTCAACCAATATCTACAGACACCAATTACGTTTTCCTTTTATTTATAAGCTGGGCACTTTGGCAATCAAATTTTTTTAATGGTGCTTGGGAGGCACAAAAAGCAAGAGACAAAACGAGATTTATAAACACCAAACGTATTAGCAATCAAAACAGAAGCCAGGCCCGAGTGTGGCCTTTGAAGAATGCGAAGTCCTCGTTCTTTTGAGCAGCTCAATTTAGCAATGAAGTTAGCAGGCATACTCCTCTGCCTATAAATGTGCTTGATTGACGTAGAATCGAGAATGTATTTTTCATTATGTGAATTAATAAATGCATTTAATCTTAAAAAAAAAATTAATTATTTTGAATTTTTTATTTTTGGAATAAAATACTTATAAAATTCTCATGAATAAGATCAAATCTTATTCTATGACATTTACACGGTATTCATTTTTCTTATTCTCAAACAAACCTTCAAGAGGATTTAATTGATCCATGATTTATATCTTATCTTTCATTTTTTTTCGTTTATTTTGAAAAATATACTGATTAATTTTAATTTTTCTTTTTCTGTTGATTATTTTCTAATTAAAATATATAAATTATAAATCTACGTATCTATATCAATCTTATTCATGAATTATTAATGAAAATATGCAAAAGCTCTATTTGCCTTTTTTTATCATTCTATGAATCTCTTACTTTTTTACGTATGACATCACCGCTCCCATTGGCAGCCCTCACCAGCTAGGAATGAAAGTCGCTTCATTGCTGATAGATAAGACAAAATTCATGAAATCAGATTCTATTTCCAAAAAATTAATTCCATTCTGCCAGCCATAATTATCCTATGATTTGTCATCATATTGTCTTTTGTGATAATTACAAATATTTCAATTATGGAGCAATATATTTTACCGTCAAAGAAAGGCAAATTAGTAAACAATTTAAGATTGGCAAAAGAAAATAAGTATGATTGATTTATTTATTTTTTTTATTATTAATATTTGCGCAGAAAATCGTAAGTAACAAAAATCGAAAGCATTTTAATTGCTTGATCCTCACTTAAATGCATCTATAGATTATTATAGATGAAAGGGACCAGGGAATAGAATATATAGATACGAAAATCTCTTTTTAATTGAATAACATGAGCATGAAATCCTTTATATATTGCTGACAAAGGCTAAGCACCACATTAAATAAAAAATTAGCTAAACCTTATCAAGTTCTTTTAAGACCACAATAAAATACTGTTAAAGTAGCTGAACATTATTGAAGGTCCATGACTCATGATTAAATACCCAACATTCTATTGTGTTTTAAAGCCCCTGTCCTCTGAGAACTTTACTTACCAGTCACTGCCTGCTTGCTACAGTCTCGATCGATCATTGTGACTCCATCAACCTTCCTCAAGCAGCAGTTCTCAAAGTAGCAAACAAGCTCTCTTCATCTTCTCCGGAAAATTGATCAGTCAGTCATCTTATTTTCCCCAAGTTCCAGAGATACTCAACAGCATGATGTACGTATGGAAACTTTTTGAGAAATGACCTTGGTATTTCATCCGTTTTTAACTTGCTTGGTGCTCATAATTAACTTTTTTCTTGTTTATTTGCAGGTGTGTTAATTAGGCAGCTCATTTCTGATAACAGAAAATCTCTTGCAAGTTGAAACCTTAAAATATAAAGCTAGTTGAGATATCTGCCTCCTCCTTATTATTGTCACGGTCATCAAGTTCTTCTTCTTGTTACTTGAACTATGGAGGAAATTTGCTGGTAGCTTCCAATGGTTAGATTCGGGAGTGAGTTATCTTCATCCTCCTCCTCTTCCTCATCTCTGTCGTTACCATCCTCTTGTTCTTTTTCTCGAGGAAAATATGACGTTTTCTTGAGTTTTAGAGGCAAGGATACTCGCCAGAACTTCACGGACCATCTATACGCTGCATTAAAAAGGCGAGGAATAATCACTTTCAAGGATGACGAAAAGCTTGAGACTGGTGAAGCCATCGCACCAGAGCTCTCCAAAGCAATTCAAGAATCATGGTGCTCAGTAATCGTTTTCTCGGAAAGATTTGCTTCTTCAAGTTGGTGCTTGGAAGAACTTTGTGAGATTATTAAACAGAAAAACGAGAGGGGACATAAAGTTTTCCCAATTTTCTATGATGTGGATCCATCTGATTTAAGAAAGCAAACAGGTAAAGTTCAAGAAGCCTTTGCTAAGCATGAAGAAAATTTCAAGGAGAACAACGAGAAGACGCAACGCTGGCGAATTGCTTTAACTGAAGTGGCGAACATCAAGGGATGGCACTTTAATAATAGGTAACCATCTTATACTTTCACTTAAACACTACTAGCCCCTAATATTTGTCGTCAAAGTGGATACTCATTATTTTATTTATTTTAAAAGTATATAATTGTATAATTTATAAATAATTTAGATTGATAAATGTATTAATCTGTAAACTTTATTCAATGTTTAATTTTATAATTTTTTTAAAAATATTCATTAGAAATTTAAAATTTATAAAAAAAAAACTCAACATAAATTTTATATTTTAACTTTTATTAAATAAATTCATTTACATTCTAAAGTTCATGAAAAATTAAAACTTTAAAGTAAAGTAATTTAATGTAAAATTTAAGTATTTTTTTTATCATTGTATCAATATGTTTAATGAAAAACTTTTTATTATTTATAAATTAAATAAATTTTATTAACAATAAAATATTATTTACATAGTAATTTAAAAATATCATACGTATGACTATTTTTATTAGTTAAAAATATTTTTTCATTCGTGCTTTTACATATATTCTAGATATAGCAAAAATTTAGCATAGGAATTACATTGTGATTGTAGCAACTTTTTCGATCACCTTTATTATAATTACGGACAAAATAAATATTATTACGATCAATTATAAAAAATATTAAAAACAAAAAAAAAAAAAACAAAAATCACCGTATCATTGCGTTGCTGCAGTTATTTAAAATCTTTATTCATCATTAAATTTGAGGCATCAACGAAATTCTAAATCAGCAAGGGTTGATTTAGATTCAATCGCACTGGATTTCAACCAATTTTGTTGGGCCGCGGGGGTGATGCCCACTGGGGCGCATATGGATGCACCCCCAGTGGGTTTTTTGGCTTGCTGAAGCTCCAGTCAATAACTAGAGCTTTGGCGCTCGAGTGAACAACCCGACCCCAGTGGAGAGGGACAATTCTTTTTTTACTTCTCTCTATTTTTATAAATTATATTTTATTTATTTTTAATATTTTATATTAATTTTATTTTTATATAAATATAATTTAATAATTATTTAATATTATATAATTTATTATATAATTTATTGTTTAATATAAATAAAATTTTAATAATTTATTTTTCATATAAATATTATTCTTAACTATCCTTTAATATAAAATAATTTATATTAACATTTTATTATTTAATATAAATATAATTTTAATAATTATGTATTGTATATATACACTTATTGTAATTAAGTGCTTTTAATGGTAATTTCTCTTCTTATCTTCTATTATCACTATGTTTAAATCTAAATATGTATCCTATCATTAATTTTAATCTCACCACTACAATATTCAATCTCATCGTTAATTTCAATTTCATTAGAACCAATCTCGGCTCATCTAAATTCACCCTAAATCTGTTAGCTAAGGTTTTGCCATTAAATTTTTACTCTTTTCCCCTTTTATGTCATGCCACCGTCATCTCTGTTAAGTTACTTCTTAGTAACTAAAATTTCTTCATCCTTTGTTTTGAAGGCATGAATCAGAATTTATCGAAGACATCATTAGAAGAATATCAACAAAATTATGCCAAACATATTCAAGTGCTCCAAATGATATGATAGGAATTAAATCACGTTCAGAAATGCTGTGTTGCAAAATAGACATCGGGGGTAAAGATGATCATGTTCGCATTATAGGGGTTTGCGGCATGGGCGGAATAGGTAAAACTGCTCTTGCAAGATTTGTTTATACCCAAGTTTCAAGTCATTTTGAAGGTAAAAGCTTTTTAGCCGATGTTCGAGAAGTTGCAGAGAAATATGGACTTGTGCGTTTGCAGAAACAACTCCTTTCTCAGATTTTATCAGACGAAAAATTCAATATTTTTGATGTTGATGAAGGAAATGGCATTATAAGTCATATGTTATCTCGAAAAAAGGTTCTTATTGTGATTGATGATGCGGATAACATACAACACTTAAAATGTTTGATTGGAAAGCGTGGTTGGTTTGGTTTAGGAAGCAGAATCATCATAACAACAAGAGATGAGCATTTGTTGCAAATCTATGGGGTGGATGATGTGTATAAGCCGACGACACTGAATGCCAACGAAGCACTTCGTCTTTTCAGTTTGAAAGCATTCAGAAATGATAAACCTGAACAGGATTTCGTCTAGCTTTCTAATCATGTTGTAGAGTATGCCCATGGCCTTCCATTAGCTCTTGAAGTTTTGGGTTCTTTTCTTTGTGGGAGAGATGCAGCTCAATGGAAAAGTGCAATATCAAGACTTAAAATGGATTCTAAGAAAGAAATTCTAGACAGACTTCAAATCAGCTTTGATGGGTTAGAAGAAAGGGAGAAGAATATATTTTTAGATATTGCATGCTTCTTCAAAGGAGATGACAAAGATATGGTAACAAAAATCCTGGAAGGTTGTGAGTTTTTCCCAGACATTGGAATAGATGTTCTCATCAAGAAATCTCTGATAACAATTAATGAAGACAACAAATTATCAATGCACGACTTGCTACAAGAAATGGGAAGAAAACTTGTTCAGGAAAAATCTCCTGGTGAGCCTGGGAAACGTTGTAGATTGTGGGAGGACAAGGACACTTGTTATGTGTTAACAAATAACACTGTAAGTCATTACTTTTATATATATATATAGTTTCTAAACTATTCAACATGGTAAATTATCCACCCATAAAAATTGTTAATTAGGTGAGCTACTCTTGTGACATTGGGATGCAAATCAAGCACTGAAGTATCAATCAATCCCATATATTATCAATAAAGTTTTTAAATGGGGTTCAGAATTCAGGATGGAAGATTGATAGTCATGGATAAGTTTGTCATGGGTGCTTTCCATTGATATATTGTTATAATTGCCCCTGAAATTGTTAGGAGTTGAAATGAGAATGTTCACTGTTTAAGTCAACTAGGAAGCAAATCTTGTTACTAGCTGGTGGATTGAAGTGGGACAACGAAGAAGAATTAAAGAAATAAAAAAATTCAAAAAATAGGAAAAACACCAAATCAGAGTTCTACGATTAAGGTTGAAAAAGAAAACAGATCGAAGGTCTAACTTGTTTAGCTGGAACTATTACAAAATTTACTAGAATATGGAATATAATGTAATGGTTTTTCCTTAAACAAAGAAAATAATTGTTTTTTTTTTGAGTAAATTCTTTTATATTATTAAATATTGATAGCGTCAGTCCTTAAAATTTGACTACTAACCAAAATAGATCTTCTGAAATAGATAAACTGAGTTTAGCAAGGCTATGAACTAACTGGTTCCCGTCTCTTAACATGTTGTGCCCTGCATTCTAACAATTTACGCATACAACTCCCTTCTGATATAATTGGTCCTATAGTGGAAAGATCATCATCATCTAGTTGAAGCCTTTTGAAAAATAATCGTTGAGTGGATTGACTGCGTCGAATAAAATAAAATATGACTTAAATGCAAATGTTATTATAGTTTTATGGTTTAGTCATGGGATTCCCCATTTAAAATTATCATAATAATAATAATACTACCAAATTTCCTTTAATTTAAATAAAGCTTTATAAGGAATTAGTTTGACCATTTAATATTAGCTAGCACAAAAAAGTATTTTGGTATTATGTTCTGTTTTATCTCATCCATCTAATTACTATTTGTATCATACATTTTGTTTTGTCTTACGTTTTTCCCTTGATTTCTAGGCTACCGAAGCAGTTGAAGGCATGGTTATCGACAATAAAGGGTACCAAAATATAGTCACAAACACGTACACGTATATGCATAGTTGTATACATTGCGAATCGAGATATTACTAAATCGAACTTGCAGCTATCCTGCCCTAGGTTCCACTTTTAATTGATGTGCGATATCATACATGCATATGAATCTCATTCACTTGTTTGAGCATGTCATTTTATTTTTCCTCAACTAGTCATGTTATCTTTAGGTCAATCCTCATTCACCATGTGTCTCCAAGCATCTAGATTGTCTGCAATGCACCAAAATTTCCATTTACTTGTAGCTTCCAATCAGCTACGAAACGAAGTTCATATTAGGAGGATTAGAATTAGACCTATTCAAAGATTGAGTAATTTGTTTGGTCCAACATGAGTTGAGTTTAAATATTATTTTTGTGATTTAATTTGATATGGATCACTATTCATTGAATAATATTTTTATTTAAATTTAATTATAAAAATATATAAATATTGATATAAAAACAATATTTTAATATGTTAAATAGTGATTCAAGTTTATTAGAATACATGCCCCAATCAAATCTTTGGCTCTAATACTAATTTAGTGGATAGATCTTGATGAGTTTACGAGAGCAAACAAAAAGAGCTCATGCATACATGTTAGATATTATTTTGAACATGAAAACTTGAGTTAATGGGTTTTTTAATCTTTTAATCTACCTATAATTCCTTCAACCCCTATTTAATTAACTTATTTGCGGAGGACGTTATATACTCTCTCAAACCCACAATCTCTAGGGGTCTGTCAACAGCATCATACTAATTATATTAGCATCCCGTCAGCGTGTTAATGTATTTTTGAATTATCTATCTATGTTCATGTCTCTGCTTCTTATTTTTAGTAACGTGAGTTATCACACTCACATGTGAACATCAGCAATGACTGGTCAATGTTAAAGTATGACCAATAATAAAAAATAAATTATCTTTGGCAAGAAAATTGAATGCATTAATTAAAAAGCTTAGTCTTCTAAAAAAAAAAGATACATAGGCATTTATGTGTGACCACTTGTTCCTGCTTTTTATTGATGTTTAGGACTTCATATATAGTAAAGCTTACTTTTGTTTTGCCCTTTTGTTATCAGGGAACAAAACAAGACCTTCACTTTGACTACTGATGCTTTCTTTAAGATGAAGAAGCTAAGGTTGCTCAGAGTCTTCAATTGCCCAAATTTTCGTGATCTCAAATATCTTTCTAGTGAGTTAAGGCTTCTCGAGTGGCATGGTTATCCTTTTAAATCGTTGCCTTCAAGCTTCCAACCAGAAAACCTTGTTGCACTTTTCCTACCTCATAGCCACATTGAACATCTATGGAAGCGAGACAAAGTAAGAATCACTTTATTCGATGTTCAAAGTTTCAAAAAGAAAAAAAAAAAGAGCTGGTCAATAAAACTCAAAGTTGAATTCAGAAGTACTTAGTTTGGTGGGGAGTTCAATATGGTAAATAAATGAAGGTTAGACACCATAGCTTTGATATCAAGTTAAAAAAAAAAAAAAAGCCCCTCAAACCTAATCTTTAAAACTAGTTTTTAATGTGGAGAGTCTAACAAGATATATATATATATATATGTCACACTCAATTATAAAAAGTAGACAATACAGACTTCTGATATTTAATGTTTTCTTACTTCTCTCTTATTATTATTGTTTTCACCAGCCTTTAAATAAGCTAAAATTGGTCAACGTCAAAGACTCCCTGAACCTAGTCAAGACGCCAGACTTGAGAATGACCCCAAATCTTGAAAGTTTGATTTTGGAAGGAACCAGAATAGTGGATGTACATCCAACCACCAGGTTTCTAAGAAGGCTTAAGCTTCTGAATTTAAGAAATTGCAGAAGCCTAAGGAGTTTTCCAACCAAAATTGGGAAAGAATCCCTTGAAACATTAATTCTTTCAGGTTGCTTAAATATTAAAAGGATTCCAGAGATTGTGGGAGAAATGGAATGTTTGGTGGAGCTTTATTTAGATGGAACAGGTATTAAAGAACTTCCCTCTTCAATTGGACATCTCAAGAATCTTATGTTGCTAAATCTAAAAGATTGCAGGAACCTCGTGAGTCTACCAAGCAGCATAGGTGGGTGTAAATGCCTAAAAACTCTTGATATCTCTGGTTGTTCCAAAGTTGAAAATTTACCGGTGAATTTGCTGCAAATAGAAGCTTTGGAGGAGCTTGATTTAAGCGAAACAGCAATAAGAACACCACCATCCTTCATTTTTCAATTAAGAAATCTTAAAGTCCTGTCTCTCAAAGGATGCAAGGGATCGCCATCTAAAATACGGTCACATTGGCCTCTTGTTTCCAGGGTAACACAGAGAGTTACTACGGACTCTATGGCTCTGACGTTACCTGTTACTTTGTCGGGTTTGTGTGCTTTGACAGAGCTGAATTTAAGTGACTGCAATCTCTGTGATGGGGTTATCCCCGATGATATTGGCAGCTTATCCCTTTTAGAAACACTAACACTTAGTGGTAACAATTTCATTTCCCTCCCTACAACTCTTAGTGGACTTGCCAAGCTTACTACTCTCTGCTTAACTGATTGCGAGAATCTTAAATCATTACCGGAGCTTCCAATCAGCACAGAATTATGGGTAGATGGTTGCGCTTCATTGGAAGATGTTGCTATTTCAACGGTGGAAGGCAATTCAATTTTGAAGGGATATATTTGTGGTTTTAATTGTTTCAAATTGGCGGAGAATAAAACTGTATTATCACTACTGAAAAGATGTTTTAAGGTTGGTATTTATCATTTCTACTAATTACTCTCAATCCCAAGGTTTTTATGGTATTAATTAAAAGAATGGTGTTTTTGTTTTGTAGGCAACTGCATATGCAAGAAGACGATATGACATTGTTTTGCCCGGATGTGAAATCCCACAATGGTTTAGCCATCAGAATAATGAATGTTCAAAATCAGTAATAAAGATGCCACTGCCTCCATCTTTGATGTCTGATAGTCAGTTTATTGGATTTGCTTTCTGCTGTGTTTTTTTCTCTGACTTCAACAATAATCCGACAAGAGTAGAGCATCTTTCCTGTCGAGCTATTCTTCATGGCAGAAATTCTCGAGAACTTCATAATTGTGTTTTTCATTTAGATGGGGAATATACCCAGGTGACGAAAGATCACATTTGGCTACAATAT
>JAQSVH010000001.1:11868275-11878960 GCA_029448705.1 Adansonia digitata | reverse complement strand
CTAAATGGGTTTAAACAGATTGTAAAAGTAAATTCAATAAGCAATTTACCTTCTGCATTTTGAACGAGTGTGCATGATTCCTTTTAGGTTTTGATTTTCCTCTCCAATCTTGCTTTCAGCAAAACACATGAAACATAGAGCCAATCTTTCACTCTATCCAAGAAACGAAAATAGGAATGCCTCCAAGAACGTTTGAAGAACACAGCACCACAAAATCCCCAAAAGCCAACAGCAAATCCAAGTCCCATGCCAGCATAAAACCATTTCCTGAACTCATCAAATTCTGCTTCACCTCTTCTTGGTTGACCTTGAGGTGGTTCCACCTCTGAGCAATTTGGTGAAACTGGAGGACCACAAAGTCCTCGATTATGGGAAAATGTTAAAGGATCAAAGAGTTGTAGCTGAGGGCCTATTGGAATTTTACCAGACAAATAATTATAGGACAAGTCTAAGATTCCAAGAAATGTTAACTCAGACATGCTTGGTGGAATACTGCCTGACAGACTGTTTCTTGACAGATCAAGCGTTTGTAATTGTCTTAAACGCCCAATCTTTTGAGGAATTTTGCCGGTCAAAAAGTTTCTTGATAAGTTCAATGCAACCAATTCTTCAAGACTGGTTAGTTCTTCAGGAATCTCTCCCGTTAATTTGTTGCAAGAGAGGTCAATGGCTACTACCAGTCCAAGATTTTTTGCAAAGTTCCACTGTTTACCTTTCCAAGTGAGCAATGCCTCATTAACATAGTTGCGATAAATGACCTCTCTATAAACAGATTTTATTAATGCTAGGAGCTGCTCAATGTTTTGATTTAAATTCACTTTGTGAGCCATAGAAGTGAAATTACCAAAACATCCTGGTATGGTATCAAAGATTTGATTTAGAGAGAGGTCCAAGATCTGAATATATTTCAATTCACAAAGTCGATGGGGTATTTTGCCTTTAAACTGATTGGCTTTGAGGCTTAGAAAAACCAAAGATGATAAATTATGTCCGATCCACATAGGTATTTTTCCTGATAACTTATTGTCACTTAGGTCCAAAAATTTTAACCGCATACAATTCTGTAAAGATGAAGGTAATCCTCCAGATAATCTATTACCACGTAAACTAAGCATTTCAAGAGAAGCCATAGATCCCAGCAAGCTCGGAATTGGACCTGAGAAACTGTTGTCAGCTAAATTCAAAGCTTTCAGATTTTGAAATCGTTCTAAACAGTCAGGAATCATTCCAGAAAATAGATTATTTGAGAGATCAAGCAATTGCAAAAGATAGCCTGCCCAGCCATGGCAAATTGACTGGAGTGAACCCGAAAACTTGTTTTTGGAGAGGTTTAAGGACTGCAAACGAGGTATCCTCACTGGCGACGTCTTGTTTTCGGTTTGGTATATGATCGGGAACCCCAGTGGCGATTTTAGCAGTGGCCCTGAGAAATTGTTAGAGCTTACATCTAGACTAGTCATTGTAAGAGAGAAGTATGGCCAAGTGCCACTGATCTGGTTGAAAGAGAGGTTTAAGTATGTTACTGAGTCAATCATGTCCTTAAACCAAAACGGAAGGGAATCCGAGATTTCTGCAGCAGAGATGTCAAGAAATGTCACCTTTGTTTGAGTCCGAAGCCATTCAGGGAAACGATGCCCTAACTTGCAAGAGCAAAGTTGTATGGTGAACAATTGGAAAGGAGGAATCCAACCAGATTTAAATCTTAAAGTCAAAGATGTGTAGGATAAGTCCAACTCAATTAACCGGTTCAGATTTGAGAAATGAGCTTCGGAGAGCACAACATTAGCAAAAGAGTTTCCAGCAAGCCTTAAAGAATACAGATTGGATAGTTGTCCAATGCTTTCGATTATGGTTCCATTTAAAAGGTTGTACCCAAGATCTAGTGTTTCTAAGGATGACAGTTTTGCGACTTCATTTAGCAGAGAACTACCCTTGAGTTGATTTTCAGCTAATATCAACTTCCGCAACGAATAGCCTGTGCATAAAGATGAATTTTGAACAGATCCAAAGGCACTAAGACTGTTGGACTCCATGTCTAAAAGGCCCAAACTACACATATTCCACAAAGATCTATGTATCTCACCTTCAAGCTGATTGTCACTCAAATAAAGTTCTTCCATAGCAATCATGTTCCCAAAAGATTCTGGAATTGGACCTTTCAACTGGTTCCTCGAGAGATCAAGGAAAACAAGGTTGCTACTAACATTAAACAACCATGGGTATATGGCAGAAGAAGTGAGATTGTTACCGGACAGATCGAGGTGGTTGAGAGACTTAGAAGTGTTGACAAGAGAAATAGCTGAAGAAGAGACACTTGGAAGAGCAGAATCCCTCAGAACTAGTTTTGTAAGGAGAGGAAGCTGATTGACTACTTGTAACCAATCACTAGCCTTACTTAGGTTAGCGAAACTCAGATAAAGGCTTTTCAAAGAAGATAGATGGGAAAGCCACTCAAGGTTTCCCACACTAAATATATTACCACCACCCAGATATAGAGTCTCCAGCATGGAAAGGTTTCCCAACTGAGAAGGAATTGGACCTCTAAAATTAGAGGAAGACAGATCAAGATGTCTCAGATTTTTGAATGAACCAATGAAATCGGGGATGATACTTCCATTAAAATAATTGTTGCTGAGATTTAGAGAACTCAAATGCTGCAATTTAAGCAATGAAGGACTAAGTTTACCTCCTACAAGCAAGGAATTGTCAACTTTAAGCTCTTCCACATAGCCTGTAAGGCTGTTGCACGTGACACCCTCCCATGTACAACAATCCTTCGTGTCCCATGAACGGAGCGGCGCAGCACCCCCATAACCTCGAAGGCTTCGATTAAATTCGAGGAGCGCTTGTCTCTCACTTTCTTTGCACATTATCACGCCATCCGCTGTTGTTGATCTCTCCTGAGCAAGAAGAAGATAAAATATTGCAAAAAATAAAGCTAAGAGAAGCTGAGATCTGTCACCCGACATCATAATCATAAATCAAGCAACAGGAAACTGCCTTGAATTACAAAATGTGATTGTGTTTTTTTTTTTAATGCTTAGAGCTTAGGCAATGCCCTCCTCAAATAAAGACCTCTGAACCACATTGGAAAGCAATCTCTTCGTATAGTTATTATTTTTCCACACACTAAACCAATTTACACGGTTAGACTTGCTTTGTTCTTTAATTTGACTCCTCATAATTTTCTTCATCAATCTCGTATGCAATTAGTCAAAGATGAATTTCATAATTTTCTTTAATTTGATTTTACTAGGCTTATTCAAAGATGAACTGCATTAAGTTGAATTACTAAAATCAATCAAAATGCATTTGTAAATAAATATTCCTTTTGCTTACACGCGGCAAAACATATGAGTAAGCCGAAAGTTTGGACTCGCAAAGAGGTCAAACAATTATGCAAATTCCAGGAAAGCTTAACGCAGGCAACCAGGAACTTTAATTTCTAACCTCTTCGAAACCCCGTTTGGGTCCAATGGGTTCACGTATGAACCTACTAAAAGCAAGCTCCTCTCCATTTTTTCTTTCTTTCAACGACAAATTATAAGAAAAGTATAACTTTATTTATAAAAAATAATAATAAATTTATATTTTATTTTTAATTGTAATTAAAACAAATAATATTCAAAAGTGTGTAATAATAATAAAGAAAAAAAGAATTTATAAGATAATTTAAAGTTATATAATTAAACTAGTAATTTATGTTATATTTATTATTTTATTTAATTAAATTTTAAAATAAAATTATACTTAATTTATGTTCAAGTTATTTTGAGTTAAATTTTTGTAGCATTTGGATTTGAGTCCAGTTAAATTTAAGTCAATTTTGGTCTGATCATTTTGCATATAAACATATTCAACTCGAGTTAATTTTTTATTATGCATGATTTTAGAATTTGAATTAAACGGATTCGATTTATTAGCTTTTTATAATTAAATTGAGAAGAATTTAGTTATGATTAGAATGGTGAGTATGAATTTCTCAATATTAAAAATTCACAAATCATTTTGGACTATATCAAAAGGATGAGCACTCCAATAGTCAAGACTTTATTACTTTATGCGCAGAAGACTTGATTTGTACAAAGGGAGCAAAATACAAAGCAATACAAACCAAATTTAAGATAAAATTACTTTGTATTTCATATATTACAAGCAGTCCCCAAAGAGAAAACCCATCATTACTCTCTTTTTTGAACGTATAAATTAGAAAAGCATCAAACTGATGAACAAAGTTCATCAAATTGATGAACTAAGTTTGATATAGATCTTAATTTATTCAGGGTTTTCTAACAAGGAGGAGAAATCATCTTCAGTTGTAATTTCTACCCCACCTGAAAATGAAACAGTCATATAAAACTTCATTATTTATTTAAGTATATAAATAATAAACTTGATCTTTCAAGGCATGCTCAGTGAGTTTAAATATATTGAATAAGTAAATATATGAGCAATTACCTTCTGCAACTAGTGCGCATGGTTCCTTTTAAGTTTCAATTCTCCTTCCCAGCCTTGCTTTTAGCACAACAAATGAAACATAGAGCCAATCCTTTATATCGTCCAAGAAACGAAAATAGGAATGCCTCCAAGAGCGCTTGAACAACACAGCCCCACAAAATCCCCAAAAGCCTACAATAAATCCAAGTCCCATGCCAAAATAAAACCATTTCCCCAATCCATCGCAATCAGCTTTACCTCTTGGTTCCACCTCAGAGCAATTTGGTGAAACTGGAGGCCCACAAAGTCCTTGATTATGGGAAAATACTGAAGGATCAAAGCTTTGTAGCTGAGTGCCTGCTGGAATTTTCCCAGACAAATAATTGTAGGACAAGTCCAAGGCACATAGAAATGTTATCTCAGACAAGCTTGGTGGGATGCTGCCTGACAATTTGTTCCTTGACAGATCAAGTACTTGTAATTGTCTTAAATGCCCAATCTTTTGAGGGATTTGGCCAGTCAACAAATTTCTTGATAAGTTCAATACCATCAATTCTTGAAGACTTGTGAGCTCTTCAGGAATCTCTCCTAATAATTTGTTACAAGAGAGATTAATGGCTACTAATAGCCCAAGAATTTTTTCATATTTTTGCTTGTGTCCTTTCCAAGTCAGCAGTGCCTCAGCAATATAGTTAAATCTGAGATGAATGGTGTGCTTAAACTTAAATCTTACTTGAAGGAGATGCTCAGTTGTTTGATTTGAACTCACTTTTTGAGCCATAGAAGTGAGATTACCGAGACATCGTGGTATGATATCAGAGATTTTATTTACAGAGAGGTCCAAGATTCGAATGTATTTCAATTCACAAAGTTGATGGGGTAGCTCTCCGTTAAACTGATTGGCTTGGAGGCTTAGAAAGACCAAGGATGATAAATTAGGTCCAATCCACACAGGTATTTTTCCTACTAACTTATTTTCACTTAGGTCCAGAAATTTTAACTGCTCACAATTCTGCAAAGATGAAGGTAATCTTCCACAGAATCTATTACCGCGCAAGCTCAGCATTTCAAGAGAAGTCAAAGACCCCAAGAAGCCTGGAATTGGGCCTGACAATTTATTATCAGCCAAATTCAAAGCTCTTAGATTTCGAAATTGTGCAAAGCAGTCAGGAATCACTCCAGACAGTAGATTATGTGATAGGTCAAGAAATTGCAAATCATTTTTTCCCCTAACATTGCAAATTGACAAGATTAAGCCAGAAAATTTGTTCTTGGAGAGGTTTATGAACTCCAAAAAAGATAGATCCTGTGGCAACTGTGGCAATGGACCAGACAAATTGTTTGAGCTTACATCTAGACTGATCATTGTGTGAGAAATATTTGGCCAAGTGCCATTGATCTGGTTGAAAGAGAGGTTCAAGTTTCTTACTCTGTCAAGTTTGCCCCTAAACCAAATAGGAAGGGAACCTGAGATTTCTGCATCAGAGATATCAACAGAAAAATTGGCCATAGTTTGGGTGCGAAGCCATTCAGGGAAACGTTGCCCTAACTTGCAAGAGCAAAGTTCTATGGTCTTCAGTTGGAAAGGAGGAATCCAACCAGATTTGAATGCTAAAGTCAAAGAGGTGCGGGATAAGTCCAACACTCTTAACATGGTGAGGTTTGAGAAATGAGCTTCGGAGATCACAACATTATCAAAAGAGTTTCCAGCTAACCGTAAATCACGCAAGTTGGATAGTTGTCCAATGCTTTCGCTTATCGTTCCATTCAAAAGGTTGTAACGAAGATCGAGTATTCCCAAGGATGATACTTTGGCGATTTCATTTAGCACAGAACTACCCTTGAGTTGATTCTCAGCTAATCTCAACTTCCACAATGAATAGCCTCTGCACAGAAATGTATTTTGAACAAATCCAAAGGCACTGAGGCGATTGAACTCCATGTTTAAATGACTCAGTCTACACATATTCCAAAAAGATCTATATATCCCACCTTCTAGCTGATTATGGCCTAGATAAAGTTGTTCCAGAGCAATCATGTTCCCAAAAGATTCTCGAACTGGACCTGTCAACTGGTTCCGCGAGAGATCAAGGACAACAATGCTGTTACTAACATTAAACAACCATGGATATACGGCAGAAGAAGTGAGATCGTTACCAGACAGATCGAGGAGGCTGAGATATGTAGAAGCGTTGACAAGGGAAAGAACTGAAGAAGAGACACTTGGAAGAGCACAATCCCTGAGAACTAGTTCTCTAAGGAAAGGAAGTTGATTGACAACTTGCGACCAATCACTAGCCTTACTTAGGTTAGTGAAACTGAGATGAAAATATTTTAAAGAAGAGAGATGGGAAAGCCACTCAAAGTTTGCAACACTAAATGTATTTGTAAAACGGGGGATTAAGAAGTCACGATCATCCTCAAGGCAAAGTGGACCACTATCCAGATAAAGCGTCTCCAGCATGGAAAGGTTTCCTAGCTGAGAAGGAATTGGTCCTCTTAAATTAGCACAAGAGAGAGCAAGGTATGTCAGATTTTTGAAAGAGCCAATGAAATGAGGGATGAGACTTCCATTAAAATCATTGTTGCTGAGATCTAGGGATCTCAAATGCAGCAATTTAAGCAATGAAGGACTAAATGCACCTGCTACGTGTAAGGAATTGCTGATGTTGAGCTCTTCCACATAGCCTGTAAGGTCGTTGCACACGACACCCGCCCATGCACAACAATCCTTTTTGCCCCATGAAGAAAAGAGCGCAGTGCCCGGAAAACCTTCAGCTTGAAGGCTTTGTTTAAATTCAAGGAGCGCTTGTCTCTCACTCTCTTTGCACATTATCACGCCATCCGCTGTTGTGGATTTCTCTACAAGAGGAAGAAGAAAGAGCAGATAAAGTATTGCAAAAAATAAAAGTAGGGGAAGCTGAGATATGTAACCTGACCGCATAATCATAATCAAGCAATAGGAAACTGCCTTGAACTAGAAATGGTGATTGTGTTTTGTGTATTTTTGGTTAATGCTCAGAGCTCAGGCAATGCCCTCCTTATATAAAGACCTATGAAGCACAGACATTTTTCTCGGGGATTGTCAAGTGTTCGAAATGGACATGGTTTGGACAAAGTAGAATATGTTCTAAACATGTGTGAACAAATTGAAAAAATAAAATAAAAATAAAATTAGAAACAGTTAAATTTGGCTGAACGCGCTTAGATAGACGATGATATATATTTTTTTTAACATTTTTCTCCCGAAATCAATAATACATTTTTATTGCATATTATTATATAAAAAATAATATTTTATTGTCGTGTCCTCCCATATTCGTGTTTTAATTTTTAAAAATTTTTTATATTATAATGTTGATACCATATTGTACTTATATTGCACATTCGTTCTTCCTAAGCATAGACCAAAAACTTTCTGTTTTTTACTAACAAATTAACTAAATATAATGGCATTTTTTTCCCAAAATTTTTAGAAATACAATCGTTTATCTATCTCTTTAGTGAAAAAAAACGTATATTAATGGAAGAAAGCATAGAGAGATTATTTGCATTAATTTAGTTTACATCACAATAATCGCAAAAAGTCTCGCAGTGTTAGAATATAGTAGGGTGAGAACCCCTTACACTGAGAATTGTTTTCATAAAATAATATATTCATTTTAGTAATAGAAGATTACTTAGCTTGATCTTAAGAAAATAATAAAAAAATTATAATTTAGTATTAAATATCTTTAACATCAATATAATAGTTTTATATTGATTATAAAAATTATTAATTTATAAATTATATTATACAATTGCATTTAGAAATCCTAAGTTTCAAAAATATAAATAAAAAATATATTACAATTCAATATTAAGTATCTTAATATTAATATATACAATAACTTTATGCCAATTATAAAAATTAAATATGTAAGAATTATATTTATTTAATTATTTTTAAATTAATGGTTACTAAATTGATTATATAATTATAGAAATTAAAAATATATATAATAATTAGAAAATAGATAAAATAATTACTTTTCTATTTCTTTTTTTTATTAAATCAAGGAAATAGTAAAAAATTTAAAGACCTAATTGCATGACATTTTACATATTAATTTAATTAATTTTATATTAATAATAAAAATTTAATATGTAAGAAATATTCATTTTCAATAATTTTTCATTATTGTTTACTTAATTGATTAAATAATTATAGAAATAAAAATATATACATAATAATTAGGAAGCAAATAAATAAATAAATAATTGTATTTTTACTTTCAAATAGTATAAATTTGTTGTATATGGCTCATATAATTTTATATATAAAGGAAAGTGGGCAGGTGTTGGAGCAGAGCAGAGCGATACGTTACATGGGTAATTTTATAAAATTATACTAGATAGGATTAATATAAATATATAGTTGATGTAACTCTAAATTAAGTAGTAAATAAAATAACAATCGCCGCTCCCGAGGACGTAAGCACATTGCCGAACCTCATTAAATCTCTGTGTTGATTTTTTTCTCTTTTTTTTGTATTTTCGTGATTCTTTAATTATTAGACTCAACAAAATTATACCTAAAAATATTGGATAAAATATCATGAACACAATAAGAATAAATGAATATGTCAAAATCTAAATAAAATAAATTATTAATGTGTCAAATTTATATAAATATATAATACTTTAAATACGATTATGTCATAAAAAATAATATAAAATATAACATGATACAAAAAATAAAATGAATACAATAAGAATATACAAACATATCAAAATCTAAATAAAATAAATTATTAACATATCTAAGTTAATATAAATATACATTACCTTGAATACGATTATGGCTAAAGAATAATAAGAACATGACATTAATACACAAAAAAATCTCTTTTATTTTCTCTTAACTTCTTTTATTTTCCCTCTTTCTTTTCCTTACTTCCTTGTATTTTTCTTTCTTCGCCTAAACAAACCCCAAAAACTTACTACATGACAAGCCATTGGAAAACAACCCCCTTATATTAAAGGCTGATTGCTCTATGTTTATAAATATCGATATTGGTTTCCCACGCGACTGGACTTGCATTTTTGCTTTAATTTGACTACCTGACAATTTTTCTTCGTCACTATCTTATGAAACACGAAAAGAAACTGTAACTAAAACAAATGAACCAAAGCAATTGGAAAGCAACCCCTTACGTTAAGGTGGATTGCTCTATTGTAATAAATATCATTAATATCTTTTCCACACGACTGAACCTTTTAACACGACTAGATTTGCATTTTTTATTTTAATTTGACTCCCTCACAACTTTGTTGATCAATCTCGTGTAAAACACGAAAAGAAGGCTAAATCATCTATCTAGCTCTTTGTTGGGTCTTGAATCCTTATAATATATCAATGATGGCCATGGGTGGTGTCCGGGCTTGCTTAGTGATGTTTAGCTGCATATCAATTACATTATGTTTTGTTGATCTGTTAGATTTTTTTTTTATCGATTAAGTTATTTTTTACGAAACAAACATTGAACATGTGAAAGCTATCTTTTGAAAATCATTTTTTTCCTAAATAAATGAACTGAAGCTATTGGGATTTGGGAAGCATCCGTTCTATTAAGGCGAATTGCTCTTTGTAATAAATATCATTATTATTTTTCTACGCGACTAAACCTTTTAACACGACTAGACTTGCTTTTTTGCTTTACTTTGACTTTTCACAATTTTCTTCGTCAGTACTGCATGAAGCATGAAAAGAAACAGTCGCCAAATCAAACGAACGAAAGCTATTGAAAAGCAATCCCTTAAATTAAGGTGGATTGCTTTATTCGTCAATCTCGTGTGAAACATGAAAAGAAATTGCAGCTAAATCATCCATCAACGTCTTTATTGGGTCATGAATTCTTATAGTATGCCAATAAAGGCCATGGGAGGTGTCGGGGTTGCCTTAGTTATTTTGCTTGACTTTTGGTTGCATACCAATTGTCTTATTTCCGTTAATCAGTGATCAAGATATTTTTTTAGGAATGAAATACCGAAATATTAAAAAAAATATTTTTTTTAAAGTTATTTTCTAGAAAACAAATAAATCGAAGCTATTAAAAATTAAATAATCCCTTAAATTAAGGTGGATTGCTCTGTTTAATAAATATCGTTATTATTTTTTCAAACGATTAAACCTTTTAACATGACTAGACTTGCTTTTTTGCTTTAATTTGACTCCCTCGCAATTTTCTTCATCAAGCTCGTATGAA
>JAQSVH010000001.1:11848022-11860224 GCA_029448705.1 Adansonia digitata | reverse complement strand
TAAATAATCATATTATTATAATAAATTAAAATATAATTATAATAAAATTTTTATTATAATAAACCCAAGACACCATAAGAATTTAGAAATTAAAGTTTAAATAAAAAGATGATTGATCACCAGTTACCTTGTGGGTGACAAGGTGACACGACATTGCTTTAGAAAATGAATTCTTCCCACGCGTCTTATCCTTTGAATTAGGGAGCAATTAAAATAATTTTTTTTTTTTTTTTTTAAAGGAACGATCAACATGAAATTCCAAAATCTCTAGAATTTCAAAGATTCATTAAAAGCAATTTATTAATGATCAATGAAAATTTAAAAGCAATTTATTGACAATCACGGTCCTTACTTTTTGAAATGGCGGCTACTTTTGGAGAATTTCCAGAAGTGCAAGGCAACTCCTTTTTCTCGTTCAACCTATCTAAAACCTAACAAAGAATAAAGAACAATCATTTTGAAAATAAAATCTTGTTGTAACTCTCGGCTATTTTGTACTCCATCGTTGTATCATATAGCATATATTCTTTAAAGATTTAGAACCTTCTTTTCTTTTCTTTTCTTTTTTTATTCTATTTATTTATTTATTTATTATTTTCCATTTCAGTAAATCAACTAATCCCCAATAAAATATTTCATCTATTAAGAATTAGAATTTTCAACGTTGAAATCTCGAATCCAAATCCTAAGATGAGAAGAATCAGATCTAATGAATAAGATATTTCAATTTTTTTTAATGAAAAATTATTTTAATTGTTACGAATCAATTTAATACGATAATATTTAAATTTAAAGTAAAAAACTTGAAAATAAAAAATATATAAAATAATTTTAATCTTATTTATAAAATTAAAAATTTTATTACCAATATATAATAATTTAAAATTAATTATTGAACTAGAAGTTTTTAGTTGGAGTCTACCCATGTCGACAGCTTGATGCTAATTTGATTGCACAACCAACACAATTTGTCTATCCTTAATTATTTTTGTCCTTATTTTAAAAAAAATGATAAATCTTTATATACTTGTGAAATTTAAGAAAATAACTATAAATTTTATTTTCAATTAAAACAATTTTTTTTATTTCTATGAAAAAGAAAAGAAAAGATAACATTACAACAACTTGCACTTGGAGTTGATTCCTTGATTAAATATATGTTATAGTTTTTAGTTGTTATTTTAATTTTTTAAGTAAATTCTAATATTTTTATTGTATACAAACAAAATTTTATCTTCTGATCTGTATCAAAATACTTAAAATTTTTATTTAAGTCTAAATTAAAAATTAATGGTTTATTTAAATATAAATTAAAAGTTAAAAATTTATTTAAATTTAAACTAAATATTAAAGATGTATTTAGATATGATAAAAAATATAAAAACTTGTTTAAATAAAATATTAAAGTTAGGGGGTTTTTTTGGGGTTATTTTAACCTATATTTTTTCCACATTTAAGAGATAATAATTGCTTTTGAAAAGTCATGTTTAATTTAATGGATGATCCCTAAACTAACTAATCGACAAGATATTTAGGCCTTAAATTCTTAATCCTTCGATTTCAACCATTAATATAAAGGTGAGAAGGAGATGGTTAAGTACTTGGTTTGAAATTTTTTATGATAAAGATCCTTGGTTTAATCCAAAAGAATTTCTAGAGATTTGATTTTTTCATATTTGATTTTTTTTTTAATTTCTCTTAAGATTTGGCTTTTTTGTATAGAAAAAATACAATAAAAATATGAATTAAGTATTCAATAAATCAACATTTAACTGACAAGAGTTCAATATATAAAACCTAAACAATTATCTAGAATGAATTGAATAATAGACCTAAATCATGCACTCATAATCATTGATAAATAATAATCTACATTTTATGAATAAACTTCAAAAATTTGGACTCCCATTAATAGGGAAATAATGAAATACTTCTCCATAATTCATATGAACTATAGCTTCTTAGATTTTTAAATATATATATATATATTACTATTTATTAGAATAGTAAATTTCAAATTAAAAACACTTAACATTGCATTATTTAAAAGAAAAAAAATGCTATTGCCAAAGACTAATCTAGCTTGCAAGGCATCTAGAGGAGAAGAAAAGAAAAAAAGAAAACAAAAGGTATTGTTAAATGTGGCATTTAGTTTAAATGATTCAATCATTATTATTATTATTTTTAAGAAGGTGGATTTCAAATTTTAACAAGATTGAAATTTGATTTTTATTATTTTTAAATTATTTTTCTTCAATTATTTTTCAAATTCTAACCTCTTTTATATTAAAAAAATTAAAAAATATTAAATTAATCTAATTTAATTATAAATATCAACTCCATTTAATTTTGTCAAATCTTACACTATTAAAAAAGTCTAAAATATACTTATAAACACCCGTTAATCAAATTTTATTACTGTTATCATTATTATTCCACTTATTGCCATGTGCAATTCACATATCTATCTATTTACATGTATTTTCTTATTAACTCAAGATTTCTTTAAGTGAATATTAAATTACAGGATGTTAATATAATTCTTGGATATGATTGTCTAGTCAGCAAAATCACAAAATTCGTCCAAATAAAAATATTATTTCACCAGCTAATCAATTTTTTTATGTCATTAACCTAAGGTCAATAAATAAGCCCTTTTTTTTTATTTATTTTATGGGGTCGTCACATTCTTCTAGATGCTCATTATATAATATTAATATTCAGGGAATCATGGGGCAATACTGTGACAATTTGTTTTGATTTTTTCTTTGTTTGTAATTAATTATTGGAGTAAAGTTTTTAGAATTTCTTTCAATTTTTTTTTCTGTCTTTGTTTGATTGGCCAAAAAAAATGTAGAATTTTCTAGTATAATGATGTCACCTGTGTTTTGGCAATATAAAATCCCACTTAAATACCTAATTAATGGTCAAATCTCCCTACCAATTATGCTGTGTAATTTTTAACTTCATTCATGTTATTTCATTTACTTTTAATTTTTTTTAAAAATATATATATTTATATATCAATTATATTTCTTACTCATATTTACTTCTAATTATAATTTTTTCTTGTGAAATATGAAATATAAAATAACAATGTCTCTAGCTATATATATATATATGTGTATATTTATAATAATTATTGAAAAATTAGAATTAGGTCATACGAATCTGCCCTCATTTTTAGTTTGTGGCTTGAATTTATTAGTAAAATATTTTTAAGGGTTACTACCGAGCCCCACATAATAATTATTTTGCTTCTCAATTGGGTTTACCTAATCATTAGAATAACCATACAAATTATGTAATAAACATAAAATGATATATTTAAATATTTAAATATTTAAATATAATTATATTTATATTTTAAAATTTAATATATTTAATAATTTATATGATATTTATATTTATATAATTGATAAAAAAAATGAAAAGACACGAAGTATGATATATATATAAAATAGGGAAATTGAAATTTGTATTTATAGATTTTAGATAATAGGTATCAAAAGTGATCATATTCTTACATTTATTTTTAAGATGAAAAATACAATAGCTATTAGTAACATTTTTCCTTTACGAAAATAATTTTTTTTCCAAATTTAATAAAAATAATAGTATTTTCTTTTTTTAAAATTTTTTTCATAATAATATAACCCCTCAAAAAATATCATTGCACTTCAAATAAGAATATAACATATTTTATAAAAGTCTATTCCAGTGGAATGATTTGCAATTCTATTCACGGGAAGTGTATTTAAGTATTTATGAAAATCAAATAAATAAATAAATAAATAAATCTCACTAAAGTAAAATGAAATATATATATATATATATATATATAGAGAGAGAGAGAGAGAGAGAGAGAGATAGATATAGAGTTATACTCCATTGAGTTGTAATTTTATACAATTTTTAGTTTTTTTAAGAAATTTATTTATTCAAGATAAATGATTTAGAGGATATTATTTTTGTTGTATTTAATTTGATTAGAATTAAAAAAAATCAATCACAATAATATTTTAATTATTAATTTTGTTATTTTTCTATATTTCTAGTATTTATTTTTGCTTAATATTATGAATTCACTTCAAAATGTTGATTTTTTTTACATAATCACCCTTTATTTTTACTTTTGTGCATTAATAATCCTTTCTAGCATAAAAGACTTTATATATATATATATATATATACACATTTTCCCTTAATTTACCTTAAATCAAAGAATCTAAATTGGATGTGTTTGATATAATATTGAAAATTTTCTATCATAAATTTAATATTTAAAACTTTTAAACCTAAAAATTTATTGTTTAATTATTTAATTTTTACTTTATTCAATTTATTAAATAGATATTAATTTAAAAAAATTCAAAACACAAAAACATTTTCAGCTGTAAAAATTATTTTTCTATATATAGTATTACTTTTTTTATTTATATTTTTTGAAACTTACTGCAAATTTTAACTTTTACTCCCTCCTTATCTTTATTTATATTTATATAAAAAAAAAAAAAATCCAACAAAAACAAAGATGTACGCCGCAGTCGGCAGCTGTTTCTTTGGCTTTGCCCACTGAAATATGAAATGTCTTAACAAAATCAAAACGTTTGCCTAATTTGCCTCTATAAATACGAATTTGCTCTTACTTTTTTTATCCTTCCCTATTAAATTCACTCTCATCCAAAGCATAAAAAGACAAAATTTCTCTTGGAATCCAGTTTTTTTTTATTAAAACCCATTTTTGATTTTGGTCTGTTTCAGCTTCTTCGTTAGTGGTAAGTTCTAATCTCCATCTCTGTCTCAAGTTCCCTCGCTTTTTCTGGGGCTTTTTGGTGTGTTTCTTTATCCTGTTTTGGATTTTGGGTGATTTTTTTTATCGATTTTTCGTCTGGTACAATGATAAAGGAGGTTTTTTTTTTTTTTTCAATTTGGATTCATGATTCTTGAATTTATTGAATATTTTAAAGATTATTTTCTTCTTTAAAGGGGAAGAGGAGGGAAGAAAAGAGAATAAAAAAGATGTGATTTGGTTAAATATAGCTTAGAACATTGATGTTTGTTACATTAGTTTCCTACTTATTAGCTCAAGAAAATTAAGTTATTAAAACGAAAATCTGTATTTTTTTTAGTCTTAAAATTATAATAAAAGCCAACTCTTATTTCAGGTTCTTTTTTGTTCGGTTGCATATAAACTGTCATTTTATTTTATTTTTGATACAGATGTGATCTATGGAATTTAAAAGAACAAATTCATGTATTAAATTTGATTCTGTAGTTCTGGTTATAACCCTTAATTTCATGAAAATTCTGTTCTTCATGTATAGAATAATGCCAATCTTCTAATAAAATCATGTTCTGTAATTTGTTGATTTATCGTTCTAATTTGATGTCACTTCCTTGGCTTTAATTTTCTTTTTTTTAGGATATTCTCTTCTGTCATTTCAATAGAGACTAAAGTGTGTTTGATTTGGTTGAACATCAAATAATTTTTGGATATATTATTAAATTGATGAAGTTATCTTGGTCTGATCCTCTGTTTTTGTGATTGCTTTACATGTATAAAACTTTCCATCTAAACTGTTTACAACTTACAGAATGGCTATGGAACAAAACTTCTTTGTGCAAGAATCACAGTTTGAGTCCGATGGGGATATTTCACTCAAGCACAAATGGAATCCGAAATCTCCACCAACAAGAGACGTAGAAAAGGATTCCGGCTGCTTTGATTGCAGCATTTGCTTTGAGTCGGCACAAGATCCGGTCGTCACCCTCTGTGGTCACTTGTACTGCTGGCCATGCATTTACAAGTGGCTTCATGTCCAAACTTCTTCCCTCTATGCAGACCAGCGGCAGAACTGCCCTGTGTGCAAGGCGAACATCTCTTGCAATTCATTGGTTCCCCTCTATGGTAATGGTACGTCTTCACACTCTCAATCCAAGAACCCCCATTCAGATCTGGTCATTCCCCAAAGACCACCTCCGAGATCGAACTTTACAACTGCTTATTCGCCTCCAAATCAGCAACTTCATGAGAATTTGTTTCGTTCTCAGTCTCAATCATTTCATAACCAGCAATACTTCCCTCACCCTTACGAAGGATATGCAACCTTGGCATCATCTAACCTCAGTGGTATAGCGATGACAAATTTCGTCAATCCGATGATTGGGATGTTAGGGGAAATGGTCTGTGCTCGTATATTTGGGAGCTCAAGCACAAGTTTGTTTGCTCATCCTTACCAATCTTCTTCTTACCCTTTTCTCAGGAATAACAATCTTAGGATGAGAAGGCAGGAAATTCAGGTAGACAAATCACTTAGTAGAGTATCCATCTTTCTTTTCTGTTGCATCATTCTTTGTCTTCTCTTGTTTTGAAAAAAGTATTGACTTTGAGCTTTGTATAGCTGTAAAAAGATAAGGTTAATTGTTGGAAAATTCGTGAGGAACCCACTTGTGAAGGTTTCTCTCTTAGTTATGCGTATGTATATAGTACTATCATTTTTTGAAGAACTGGAAGTGAGTAGGCTTTGATCCTATGATTTTATGATACTCATTTCCCCCCCATCTGTATCCTTCATATCGAAATTGAAAGCTCTGGTCTAATTCCACTCCACCTAGATTACTCTGACCCCTCGTATCCATATTTAACATATATTCAGACATGAGAATGAGATAAAATCTTTCAAATATATAAAAAAATTAAAATAAAAATGAAGTATATTCGTGTCTGAGCAACCGTAGCTGATACCTTCGAGTCTGAGCACCGTAGCTCTTCCTCCCCACCCCCCTTTTTTTAATTCTCTAGCAAATCAAGTGTTAAACTCTTATAATCTCACTAGTCAATACCCCTTTCTTGAGATATATACGTTTTGTATGTCACTTTGAAGTTTCCATTGTTAGAATATATTCTCCCTCTTGATTTGCTCCTTGTTTTAATTTATCACCTCACTTGAGATTGATTATTGGAAAGAGATTTGCGAGTTGATTGTCACATAGTGAACGAAGTGAAGAGTTCGATCAATTAAAACTTGAACCAAAGACCTTTAGCAATGATTTTTAGCCATAGATTCTAATCCCTAGATTCTCTACCTAAACTTACTAATTCACTTGAAGCCAAGCCCCTTGATTATAAAAATCTTCCATGGATGAAAGGTTGCTTTCGTTCAATCTTTTATTTATTCAAGTGGTTGGTGTCCCCTTCAATAAAAACTCAATTCCTTCACTTCATTACTATCTATTCATATGGTACAGTAAAAAGGAAAATAAAACCTAACAACTCGATGATGCCATGGTTGCCAAATTTTCAAGGACCAAAGCATAATTTAATAAGCCATTTTCACATTTTCTTTTCCGTGGAGGAAAAAAGCTTCAATGTAAAGATATAATCATTTCCTATAGTTGACCCCTGCAACAAGAAACATAGATTTTCTTCCCCTCAACACACAGTATAGATATAGATATAGATAAATATATATATATATATATTTGAAATTAGTCTAAAATCTGGTCTAAAGAAAAAGTTTGAAAGCTACCCTTTTCAGTACATGACTAAGAATATCAAGCCGACAATTTTGATTTCCATTTCTGAAGTTTTTTTTTTTTTTTCCTCTTTTGCCCTAGGTTTTTTTTTTCCTCCTTGCTCCATGAAGTGATGCTTCTAACTTGGAATTTTCATCTACATAATACAATTAGTTTTTTAATCCTTATTTCTATTTATTCATTCGCATTTGATGGGTCTATAAATCAAATTAGATGAATTTAATCGAACATTTAAAATTCTTATTTAAGATTGGATTTAATCCAAAAATCTTTTTTTAAAAAAAATTAAAAGTAATAAAAAATGTATAGTTTATTAATTAAATAATATGTTTAATTAAATCATTTTGGTTAGACTAGTCAAATCTATTTTTATACATATCTAAACGTCATATATTTCCTTTTCATTACATTTATAGACTTACCTGCAAGCTAGGCAATTCATTTGCTGAGGTAAAATTTTTGCACTTCAAGCCAACTTTATTCAATTCAATTATTATTTATATAATAAAAAAATATTTTTATTTAAATTTAATTATAAATATTAATATAAAAATATTTTTTTAAAATTTTTAAAATTACTTTAAGTATTGATAAGAACTTCCAAACTAATCTGAGTTCGATCCCAACTGAACTTCAATAAAAAAAAACTCCAAACGCGGCTCCATTCATAAATACCCATAATCAGTCCTCTTTTATTTTTTTCCTTTTCTTTTCAGCAATGGCAGCCAACTTTTTCAAGACATGACAAAAAAAGGGTGGGGGGGTGGGGGGGAAGTCTCACAATCCTTCCCATCATGCGTTTATTCAACATGAATCATATAGATATTTTTGTTTTGGGCATTTTATGCTCTATAAGGGAAGAAATTATGTATATTTTTTATTTATAAATTTAAGAATATTACACATTAAGATTCTAGTTCAAGCCAATTGAAATGAAACATAAAAATTTAACAGCAGGGTAATATCTAATTGGGAATTGAATCATATAGCTAATATCATAGCTATTTTTAGCTTATGTTTGGATTTTAAGATTTTTATAATGTAATTAATACGATTAAATTTAAATAATATTAAAAAGTTTTTAAAAATATTTTTATATTAATATTTATAATTAAATTTAAATAAAATTTTTATTATATAAATAATAATTTGAATCAAATTAAATTAATTTAAATTATAAAAAAATTATTTATATTTTATTTTTAATAACTAGTTATTCAAATCAAAGTAAATTATAAAAAGATTTACTCACATATATATATATATATATATACACCAAACTTAGTACGAGCGGGCAATGAACGTGTCTACGTAGGAATATCCAACCAGTTAATCACCGACAGACAGCCTTAAAATTGTGCTCAAGCAAAGTCTATTAACATTAGCAATCGCATGCACTTGTTTTTCTTTTGTCTTAAAAGATTCTTACCCCATAACTGTACAAGAACAATTCTTTCCTTTTATTTTTAAACAATTATTTTGAAGATAATATAATACAATTGAAATAAATAAAAATAAATAAATATTTTAGAAGTAGATTGTAAATAATATATAATCACTGACAAAACGCGTTTGGAGTCTATAAAATGAAAGCTCTTTGTTCAAGAATTTTTCTTGAAGTAAAAGAAAATTGTTGTTTGGATAGAGAGAAAATTAATTGGGCATTTCATCCATATGCCGTTTGTTTTGATTTGGCAATTGCTTTTCTTTGTTAGCACCATTTATGAAGAAGTCAACGCTCAAGTTAATGTTGGTTGGTTTAATGCCCATGTTACATTCGATGGAGCTGACCAAAGTCCCTTTTCTCTTGGTAAGCCCACATTTTCAAGGATATTATATATAATTTTACATAATTAGTAATTATATTCTAATTAACTATGCAATTAATAATTTTATTTATAAAATATTTGCATGAGTACTTATAGTACTAGAGATTATTTTGCTTTTATATATGTAAATTACTAATGTGAGATTGCCTCTTGAAGTCTAATGTTTGCATTCATTTTTTAGATTCATTTCCTTATTTTTATTATTACTCCTTAAAAATGTGTGTTTTATTTCAAATGCTCATATATAATTGTAATATTAAAAAAAAAAAGCTTTTCTTGAATAAATATATATGCCTTATTATTTTTTTTAAATAAATTAGAAGTTCGTATTTGATAAAAAAAGCTTGAAATATTTTAATTTTACAAACATAATTAAAAATTTTATAACATATCATACTTTTTTTTTAATATACCTCAAGGGGCACTGTGTCACTTTGACTTGCTATCTTCGTTTGTTGAATTTGAAAACTTCATAGACGGTAAATCGAATTATTCCTTATAAATCAATATACTCAAATATTTGCTATAATATATGGAGCCTTTTGTCACCTATACAAATTATATATATACATTTTTCTTTATCCCCACAAATGCCAAAATTAAAATTGGGTGCCTAACCAATAATTATATTGTTCTCAATCATTGAGTTATTTACATGTTGAATTTTTATAGTTTTGTTCATGGACAAAAATTAAGATGATACCTAAACTTTGAATATCTTCACAATTATTAATTATTTGATATTGATGTCATTACATATAGGAGGAGCTTGTGGATATGATAACACCTTTCATGCTGGATTTGGAGCAAACACGGCTGCATTGAGCGGTGCTCGTTTTAGAGAGGGCGAGGCTTGCCGTGCTTGCTACCAAGCAAGGTGCGATTATAGGGCTGACCCCAAGTGGTGCCTCCGACATGCTAGTGTGACCGTAACAGCCACCAATTTCTGCCCTTCCAACAACAATGGAAGGTGGTGCAATCGACCTCGTCGGCATTTCGACGTGTCGTTCCCAGCCTTCCTTCGCATTGCCCGGCATGGCAATGAAGGCACTGTTCCGGTCCTTTATAAGAGGTATTCAATTTACACTTTGCATGCCCTTATCAATCTTCGTGGAAGAATGCATTCTTAAAATCATTTAAATAAAAAAAATTACGTTTGGATAAAATTTAAAAATAACTTAATTTAATTATTAAAATAAATTTTAATATTAATTTGATTGTAATTTCAGACAATTCTCATTTGATAATAACTTTTTAAAAATAGATAGAGATTTTAATATTCATTTTAATAGTGAAAATCATTGATTAAAAAACTAGATTAAACCAGTTGAATCAGGAATCGGTTGTTGATTCATCCAGTACATTTATGAGAATTGGTTATTAATTGAACTAGTATAAAATCAGTAAAAAACTGACAAAAGGTCAGATTGAATTGGCCAAAATCCGATTATATATATATTTAAAATTTTATTTGTAATTAATGAGATTTAAACTTTTAATCTCTAAGTTTTATATGAAAGACCATAGCCAAATACATATTTTTATTAACTATTAATTATATTTTATATTAAATCAAGTATTTGAATTAAAAAAAAAAAACTATTGAACCAAGAATCAAATGTACGATCAGTTCAACTTCTGATCCTTTTTTTTTAACCTTGATCAAAATTCATATAAGATGATTTTATTATTAGGTTTTGCAGGAGAGGGAGAGTCCGATCCACCTTGAAAGGGCAATAAAGTTTCAACATGGTGATGATCTCCAACGTCGGCGGCGGTGGCGACGTGAAGGCAGCATGGATAAGGGGCTCGAGAACAGCAAGAACATGGCTGCCTTTAAATAGGGATGCAAAGCAACATTCACCTAAGGAACCAAAGACTGTCTTTTAAGCTGACTTTGGTCGATAGGAAAACATTGGAATTTCGCAATGTTGTTCCTTCGACATGGAAGTTTGGACAAACCTTTGCTTCAACATGACAGTTCTATTAACTAATACTGCATTAAGACAAATTAATGTCTTAGAGACCGTTGCCTTTAAAATTGATGTTTTTGGGATAAAAAAGGATGATGTCATAATAAACGTCATAAAATGTTTTCTTTTAACAATTTTATCTTATCAAAATTTAAACATGTAGGCAAAGCAAAAATTGGGAGCAATATGCTATATGGCATATGTTTTTGGCCTTTTTTTTTGTAATTTGATTCAATAAGAATCTAAATAAAAAAGAATAGTAAAGGGCTATAAAATCTAGTCCTTTTTTCTTCTTTATAAGTTGCCCATATTCTAGCTTACCTTTATAATTACTTTTATAATGAATAAACATTCTTCTATTTTTTTCCCATAATTTCCTAATTGATATATGTCTGAAAATTGTCATGTTTAAGTTTTATAGCTTGCTCTAATAGACTTTGTTTAAAGGTTCGGTCAATTGATTGGTTTGAGTTGAATCGAATTTGGATAGGATTTTTTTTCATTTAAATTAATTTATTCGATTTGACTTGAATTACTGTTCAATAAATAAGTTTTTTTAGTTCAAATTCAATTATAAAATATAAATATTAATGTAAAAATATTTTTTTAATATTTTAATATTTTTAAATTATAAAATTGACTTATGAATCAAATTTTAAATCGAGTTTAAATAAGAGAATTGAAAAAAAAATTGATCGTAATCCGACTCGGCACATCAACACCGCTAAGCGCAATTCCTCCGTCGTCAAATTGTAATTTGCAAGATAAAATTATCAATATTTTGTTAAAAAAAGCCCCTGAAAGTAGATGATGAATACATTTTGATTTTCCTCTCTCTTTTGAGATAACGAGCGGTTATTT